>VDFB02367445.1:0-47896 GCA_007258455.2 Sequoia sempervirens
TCGAAGTCTTCACGAGACTTGAGCGTAATTACTTTATCTATTCAACAAGCCCAGCCATCAGCTTCCGGGATTTGGCAGACGCTCGTACGTGCGAGGTCTTTGACGAAGTGTTGAAAAGTGAAGACATCCGGAAAATGGCCAAGTATGGAGCGTATATTTTAAATAAAATACGCACTTGCATTTTTGAGGTCTTAAAAGCAGTTTTCTTGCTTCGTCACCTCTAGAGATGTCTCTTGTAAGTCCTTCCGGCTACACGTTGAGATAGATAGTGCTCAAATCGGGTTATCCCAGCTCCAAATATCAGAGGTTGAAGTAGGGCATCTGGTTGAGAGTTGTACTTTTGTCAAAATGGTGTCAGTGCAACTGTAGCCCAGGAGCGCTTTTACTTTTGAGGCCCTTAATGCACTTTTCAAATGCCTTGCGTACAGTCGTTGGATGCAGAATACTTCTAGTCATGCAGTGTGCGTGATTGCCTGCAAGTTGGGTTCACCGTTTGCCGTCAGCAACTGTTTGAAGTGTCAGACGGCAATTTAGGAAAATGGTTTTTAGTCTGGCACCTGTAATTGAATTTAATCAAGGGCGCCTAATTTTTTGAGGTGTTAAATGATGGATTTTGCAATGATGACTCCCAGCAGACGTTTCTTCCTTGCTCTGCAGGCTTCGCAATGAATTTATCAGTTCATTCTCAGCATCATCTGGTCACCCAGGAATCAGTGTCAAAGATGGCCAGTTGTAACTTTGTAGTCAGCTACAAAGTAGGAAGTTAATAAAAAGTGCAATATCTTGAGCAAATGGATGCCTATAAGGTCAAATGATGACTTTTCGGAATCAGTGAGGTTTGCTGGTGAATCCTAAAGCTTCATTCGGTTTGTCAATTGAAGTTAAATAATATTTAATATTTATTCTTGCATTTTTAGCATAAAATGGCGATTTTCTAAAAGTTGGCGCCCTTTTTGTGCTGAGATTTCAAGTTGCATGATAAATATTATTTTATTATTATTTATTTCGGGACTTCAAGATAGTGTCAGTGTAACTGGAGGGGGTCCAATCAGAAGCCTTCTATTTTGGTTAAGGTTTTAAATCTTGCAGTAAACAAGATGGTGCAAATTTGCCTTATTTAAACATGGCGCCATCATTATTCATTCTCACAACTTCAAGGAAATTCGTAGTTTCTCAAGACAAAGGCAAATTTTCAGAGCAAAGGCGAATTCTTCATCAGCAGTCAAGGGCGATTTCATCAAACACTTCTTTTTGCAGGTTAAAGTTCACATTCATCAGCAAATTTGAAGAACAGGGGCGATTTTCACAGAAGAAAGAGCATATAAAAAAAACATCTTTTTCTTCCTTGATTCTCAAATTTCTCTCAAAATCCAATTCGCATGTTCCTGAAATTGGCAAATTTGACAAGTCTAAACATCTGGATCATTTCTATATAACTTCCTCGAATTAAAATCGTGCGTTTGATTTTTCAGGAATTTTTAACTTCAGAACATTTGTTCTCGAGTTTCTAATTTTCTCAACTGGAAACTCTTTGCATGGTTGAGTAGAAGTTAGATTTTTGCATTTCTAACATTCTGGGTTGTCTTAGAATCTTTTTCTGGACAAAACCCATATCTCAGTTTTTTCGCCGAAAATAACTCTTCAAAAGGCTATTTTTAGCCTCAACAGGCTATTTTTAGCTTTCCAGAAATCTTGTCAAAATACAGCCGTGTTCACAGTCAACAGGCGAGTTTTTCAGAGTGCAATTCACATAGACTAAATTTAAGACCAAATCGGTCTTAATTCGCGATTTCATCAGAAAAGTTGAGACCGATTTGTATCAAGTGCTTTCAGAGGGTTGACAGGCGTAGTTACTCAAATCCATATGGTTGCATGCCTCGTATGGCCGATTGTCTTCCAAAGCCGGTTTAGAGGGTTGATACCGTTGGAATTTTGCGTGTGCAGCAAGTTCGTTTGCATTTCTCACAAACAGAGTGTGCGCAATCAAATCTCGCAGTTTCGTCATGCAAGAGTGTCAGAAGCATCAAGCTGCAGAGGAGATAGTCGCCATCACTTCAGTTACGGAGCCGCCAAAGTTACCAGTCAGTGAAATGCTAGTTTGAGTGTGCAAAGATTGCCAAGGTTGCTCAAGTTGTTGACATTCAGATGTTGATGCAGTTAACAATCTCGTTGAGGGATTGGTTGTTCGAGATCACGGCCAGTAGACTTCAGTTCCTACCTCTCAGAATAGACATTTTACACAAGAGTTAAACTTGATGTTACTTTCTCAAGTTGACTCATTGTCTTGTCTCATGCATATCTATTCTGAGATTTGCTTTATTCACTTGGAGTTTCATTTAGGGTTTCCGTTAACTGATGGTAGTGTTCTAGTTAACATGCTTTCAATAAGGACGTGCATACTTGCACAATTGTCCATTTTTAGATTAGATGTTTCGGTTAACTGATGGTAGTTTTCCAATTAACTGTATAGTTTGCTCTATTAGGGCTTAGCAATAATCTTGCATGCATTGCAAGACTGTAGTTGACTCAAGGTGATTTTAGGGTTCCCTACACCTTTCGATGTCTATAAATAAGAGCTTTTGCTCATTTGTACATAACTTTTGCACGAGAGAGAAATATATGTTGTGCCTACCTTGCCCTCAATATTGCTCGTTCTGTATCTGTTCATGAGTATTTGCTATTATGATGAATTGTTATGCCACATAGGGTTTCATGCAATTATGATGGTGAATTCTTGCTTTAGTTAGATATAGTGGCTAGTTGATCGTAGATTGTATGTTGTCTCGCCAATGCAATTTATTATCCTAGTTGGCTATCCTTCATGTTTTGTGTCCAATAAACTCGTTGATTGAGCTGATAGATGTGCCACCTTGCCTTCAAGTAGAGAATCTGTTCTTGGTTATCGTATGATGTGTGTGAATAATAAACTTATTCAAATTGAGCTGATAGTTGTGCCACCTTGCCTTCAAGTTGAGAATCTATACTTAATTTATCGTATATTGTTGTTTCCAATAAGCCTATTCAGACAAGCAGATAGTTGTGCCACCTTGCCTTCACGTTGTGAGTCTGTACCCGGCTTATCGTCAAATAGTCATCCTTGCTCCATTTCCTCATGCTCTGTTTTCTTGAGGAAACTGGATAGATTTAAAGTAGTTAGTTTAGTTGTAGTTAAGGATCTGCGAAACCAGAAAATCCTTAGCTGCAACGTTCTTGGTTTTCTTAACCTTGTGCCTCTTTCAGCTGAGACAAAAAGATAGGAATTAGTTTAATTTACTTTTTCAAGCATTTTGTCCGCACTATGAGGGAGCTTCCCCTCCTAATTTGAAGAGCACTCATTACGCAATGTGCATAGCTGTCCGTACAAACCTGCACTCCAAAGGTGTTAGTTTTTACGCCAACACACAGGAGGCAGATAAATGGGTTGCAGGTGTTCGTGCCGAGACAGAAAAGTTCATGGAAGATCTTGCTCGTGCTTACCAGCAAGCTTTCGGCATTATGGCACGGATGGAGGCAGTTGATCAGGCCTGGGGTGATGCTCATGTCTATCAGAGTAAGGTTATTCAGCGTCTGGATGCCTTGATGCATACTCCTTTGCGTATGCTGATTGATGGAGTTATTCAGGAGGGTGATAGGTACGATTTTGCTGGATGGTACTCTTCAGTAGTCACAGGACGTGGATTCTTCGATGCAGCACAAGCGGATTCAGCTAGAGTCAGGAAGGCTATGATGAACATTGTTGATGGAGTCCTGAACACCTTGGAGGCAATCTTTGCTAGACGGCTGAATTCTGATGAGGTGACTACTGATGGCTTGAGGAGTAGGCTGCCACCTTTCTTTTCGGAGGTGAAGGCTTTTGTGCAGGATGACTTTGAAAATATTTCGACTTTCTCCAGCCTGATTCAGAATACCTAGGATGCCTTGACCGCTTGGAGAAAGTCTTGCACACGGCATGGGCAATCAGTCACAGTGTTGGAGTTTCAGCTTGATCATATTCCACCGATCTCGATTTAGGAGGTTGAGGTTGTGCTTGCCAGGTTCATTGATTTTGCAGCCAAGGAGAAGGAGAATGGAAACCCACTTTTGGATGATGACCTTTTGGAGGACTGATTGCGAGCATTAATTGCCTTTACTATTTTGGGAGTGAGTGAGAATCTTATGATTCATTTATTGTACCACTCCCCATTCTGGCAGTTTTTAGGGTTAGGGCTGAGGTGTCTTAATCTAAGCCATTCATTTGATTGTAATCCAAGCCATCCATTGGACTAGGCTATCTATAAAAGGGGCATCCCCCCTCATTTGTACTCAGTAGAAAAATAGACTAAAGAATAGACATTCTGATAGAGCATAGAGAGATAGTTTAAAGTTAGCATAGTTTCATTGCATAGCATAGTTTGAAGGAGAAGGAAAATTCTCCCTTTGAGAATTTTGTAAGGAATTGTTACGAAGACTATCATAATAAAAGAGTTTCATTGATGGTGAATTTGTCTTTTGTTACGAGCAGTTAGTGAGGTTTCTTCGCCCTTCAACTTCAAGTAGGGCAAAAGTTAGAATAATTTTCATTTTCATGCAAGTAGTTAATTGTGGGTGGTTGTGTTTGATTTGAGTGAGCTTCGTTTAAATCCATACCACTAGCAAACTTACTGATGGTAACCCTACGTGGTCAACTGGAATACTTTTAGACTTAACTTCGATTAAGATTCACATGTACGTATGCATCAGTCTGATGGTATTTGCATTGTTGAGTCGTGATTTGAACACCTTACGTTGCTCCTTTGAAGATTGCACCAACCTTGTTAAAGCTGTCCAACACGAGGCAAGACGAAGTTCGGTTGAAGTTCATTGAAGTCAAGCTCAACACCTCTTGCATTTAGAATAGAATTTAGACTCTCTAATTCCTGCAACCATTCAATTCAGTATATTTCTGGTTAGTTTTAGCAAAATTCATACCTCAACGCTAAATCATTCGCGCAAAATTCCCTTCCAATCATTAACCTGTTGTCAACTACAAACATCTTGAACAATTGTGTAAGTCCCCTCGTAAAAACAGCAAATCACAACGAACCTACTGAGGGTATTCCATAGGATTTCGGAACCTTGGAGTTGAACGTGCGATCTTTCTCGCAATCTTAGCGCACGGAATTCTTTGATCAAGAGAGAATGGAGTAGCCTTCGGATTACTTTGTTCTGCTGATTGGTGCGGTCACAAAAATCACATCAACAGGTAGTACTTCAAGGCATGTCTAATGGACCAACCAGAATAGTCATTGCAAAGAAGATGGAGGCTCTTTTCAGGATGGTGAGGTTGCATGGGCAGCTCAATGTTTAATTTCTACTAAAACTTTTCCAAAGGATGATAAAGCCTATCATATCCAGTCCTTGTTGGATAAACATAGGCCAATATTTGGTGACAGTTCCCTAGGTAGACCATCAAATAGGGGCTTTGAATAGGTCATTGAGTTAGAGGAAGCAGCCAAGATCGTCATAACTACTCCTTATCGCCACCCAAAAAGGCATAAGGAAGACATAGAGAAGACAGTCAAGAAGCTACTTGATATGGAGCATATTAGACCCATCTTTTCTTCTTTGGTGGTTTTGGTTAAGAAGGATGGGACCATGAAAATGTGCATTGATTGTAGAGCTCTCAAAACCAAAAAAAAAAAAAAAAGTACCTTATCCCTAAGATCAACGAGCTGATTGATGAGTTGTATGGGACATTTTACTTTTTGAAAATTGATCTTTGGTCAAGATACCACCAAATTAGAGTCAGAGAAGAGAACATACATAAGACTACATTTAGGTGGCATCACAGACACTATGAGATCTTGGTCGTGCCTTTTGGGTTGACCAACACACTTGCTACATTCCATTCAAGTATGAATCAAACATTCTGTTATGTTGGAAAAGTGAAACCCTAGGGCTTACTTAGAATTAGTCACCTTTCCAAGCATGACATTAGGGGAATTAATGATGACCAAGGACATAAGATTAACTTGCAACCTAAAAAGTGAGTCAACCAATCATTTCTAAGATGGTTCCCCTTTTTGTTGTTGTTTTGTTTATTGTGGAGTGTGTGAATGCAATGATGTAACTAGCTAATTATGAAAATGCACTGTTCTGATATGAAAACAGACAATTTGGAAACTGAAACTGATAATCAAATTTAATGACCAGAGATGGACATAGCAGACATGGGTGTACTTGTGATTTGAATTTGAGCTTGATTTTATTGGACAAGGGCGCCCAGGGTGCCCTAGACTGGAGATCTGAAACTGAAATCTGCTTTCACAATCCTTAAGTCCCCGTTCTATGGCTTCTTCCTTCAGGATCTTATTGTTGGATTTTCGTTTGTTACTGAGATAATTGAGTTTCCGTATCTTGTCAAGTTGTAGGGCTTGAATGCATCAACAAACAAATAGTCTTCATTCTTCCTCCAATCTTCTTCAAATCTGTAACCTACACATTCAAAGAGAGAGGAAGGGTTGTGCCATATAGGGGCTTGCCTCAGTCAAACCCCGTGTTGGTATTTCTACCTCTACAATGGCAAAATTGATGATAAAGAGAGCTTATCCTTTTGAGGGATGGAGGCTAAATGATAATGGAGTAATGAATCAACAATTGACTGCAACTCACCACTCAAATCTGATTTCCTTGAAGGATTGAAGTCATACACATCACTTCAAGGCTTGATTGCAATTTGTCTTGACTTGATTTGAAGACCTACAAACATTAGTACTCACAAACAAAATGTATACATAATCATGAACTCGCATAAAACTTGACATATTACTTTGATGATGAAATGCTGCAATAACTCTACACATTTTGCTCTTGACTTGATAATAATTGTACTTCAATATTGCTTGATAAATCTCCTTCTTGCTACTAGTTCTTCTTTCTTCCATTTCAAATGATGAAATGACTAGGTATTTAGATGCAATTGATCTAATTTCCGACAAATTGAATCTCGATAGTCAACATTTAGGATTTGAAATTTGAATAATAAATTGCCAACCTCGACATATTTAAATTTAGGGCCATTTTAAGGGGACAAGGGCGCCTAGACCCACTTTTTCAAGATCTGAATTATTGAGGGAAACATATTAAATGCATACTTTGGTTTTTCATATTTGATTTTCCGATAAATGATAAAATGGGCCACGGAATGCATAATTTAGGAAATTAGGTGCACAATTAAGTCCAATCACATAGGAGGGAGCAAAATCTAGTGTGAAATTGTCAAGGATGGCAATATACGACATTACACATTCAATAAGCAATTGCGAAAATTTGCACTTGTCTTCTTTGATTAAATCCTAATATACAAAAAAATATGGGAGGATCATCTTAGACATATTGATGAGGTCTTAGGCATCATGGAAGCACAATCACTCTTTGCCAAGGCATCCATATGCAAGTTTGGGATGAAAATTTTTTATTTTAGGACATGTGATCAATGCAAAAGGAGTCAAAGTGGACCGGGAGAAAATTTGAGCTATCTTAGATTGGCCACCACCTAAGACATTAACCCATTTTAGAGGATTCTTCAAATTGTGCAGTTATTATAGGAGATTTGTTAGGGGATTTTCACAAGTGGCAAAACCCTTAATAGATTTGACCAAGAAAGGGTCTTTTATTTGGATAGAGGCAACACAATAGACCTTCGACAGGCTCAAGGAGGTAATGAGTTCTTGTCCAATTTTAGCATTTGGTAGGGAGTAACTTTCTGGTTAGGAAAAATGTAATGTCCCCTTTTCCTAGGTAGTGGTCAAGCGCAATGGTTAGTCTACCAATTGGTCCCCGTAGGCTAACAAGGTGTTCAGGGGACCCTTTTGAGGGAAATTTTTGGCTCTTCAGCAGACCCTTTGGTGCTTATTTCAATATTCTTCAGCTCTTCGTCCCAATTTATTTGTGGTGCGCCTTTCGGAGGCCATTCAAGACCATTTGACACACTATTTTTAATAAGTCACTCAAATGTGTTGCCCATACTTACTATTTATAGTAAGTCACTAGTTTGGTCAGCTGGCCGAGTTTCTATTTTTAGCATGGTAGCATAATTATATCCTCTAGTTATATTGGTTAATATTGGTCCTATGCATTTAATATTAATAACATCAAGTAATAAAGTTAAACTAAATAATTTAACTTTATGCGTTATTAAAATATATCAAAAGGGGACTTTGTAATGTCCCCATTTTAGCTGACGTTGTTTGTTGAGGAGTGAGCCTATCAATTTGACCCTCGTAGGCTGACAGTTTTGATTAGAGGGTTGTCCTTGGCAGTTATCCAGAGTTACAAGACATCACTCCATCAGTTGATTCAGGTTTGGGCCTTTGCAGAGACTTACAAAGTGATATTCAGACACTTACTATTTATAGTAAGTCAGGCAAACAGGGGTTACTATTTTTGGCAGGGCACCTGGTTCAGTTGGTCATCTCAGTTTCAACCCAGTTTGACAGTTTGATGAGCAAACGGTGAATAAGGGAGCATTTAATAATAATTAAATAATTATTATTATGACTTTATATTATAAAGTCACTTTAAGTGAAATATTAAAATATTAATTAATGGCAAATTATAAAGTATTTAATACTTTATAATAGTGGAGTAATATTAATATTAAATGAGTATTTATTACTCATTAAAAAAGGACGCCATTTATTAATGAAATTGCCTAAGTTTCAAAAGAGGCGAATTTTATATTATTAAATGCATTTAAATTTCATTTTTGAAGGGGGTCGAATTTTTGAGAGAGGTATTTATTTCTCAAAGACAGAATAGAACTCATTATGATATGATTATTCAAATTTTGTCTTTTCTCTCTGAGAACAATTTGGAGTTGGAGAAACAAGGGTTTCTGCAATCAGGTTTTGGAGAATGTCAACTCTTCAGAATCAGACATACTGAGGCTGTGAAAGACCAGTTGAAGATTGTCTATCAGAGTGGCTTCATTCAGAAGTCACATCAAAGCTTATTTACAGAGTTACAGATTGGGGTTACAGTTTGTAGTTGGGTCGATTCTCTCTAGAAGAGAATCCAGCTTGCAGTGTATACCTATATTGATTATTTGGCACACATTTCAAGATTGTACGGACTTTTTGGTTGCTGGTTTCAGGCTGTACTTATCAGCAGCAAGGCCGTACTTCTTCCTCCAACCAAATCGCCTTGCCTTTTTGGTGTCAGCCTCTTCCATTGTTGGCGCCTTGGTCATCTGGGGCTTCTGCATCAGTTTTCAGGAGGGAGATCACAATATTTTAGCTAGCCGTACCATCTCATTATTTCTTTCAAGCGGCTGCAATATGTATTAGGTTTTCTTTAATAAAATCACTACCTTTTTGCTTGCATGTTAACATTTCATCTTTGTAATCATTTGGCAAGACAAATAAATGAATCGCCTTCTATCTAGGAGTAGTTTGCTTCAATAATTGGTAATTTTGCAATTTTATATGATTTTCAAGCATTTATTATCCAAATCGTACCATTTCTTGATATTGCAAAATACCACAAAATTCAAAAAATACAACAAAACCAACAAAACATTGCATTATCGTCAGAAGTCTAGGTTGAGAGACACCTGGTCTCTTACAGACTTTATATTTAAAAGGATATAAGTGATTTTAATGTGCACTTTATAATATTAACTTTAGTGCCAATTTAAAGGGAGACATAAGGACTTTATTTAAAAGGGATTTAAATGATTTTAAAGTATACTTTATAATATAAGTTAAAGTGTCATTTTTAAAGGAGAGATATAAGTGAGTTTTAAAGTATACTTTATATTATTAAGTTGTGCACCAAAAAGGCAAGAAAAGTAAATGAAATTAAAGTAAATTAAATAAAATGAAAGTCAAATGCAAATTGAGTATTATAAAAGGGCATTTGAAGCTCATGCAAATTGAGTATTATAAAAGGGAATTTAAAGCTCATTTTATTCAATTGATGATTATTATTCTTGTTTTGGAGAAATTTGGAGAAGAGCTTCAGCAAGGGTTTGCTGGTAGTGAAAATCTCAAGCTTTTTGAGGACAAAATCCCTCAAGATAAACAGCTCGGTACAAGAGTGAGAGATCTCCCAAGCCAACTTGCAGACAATTCCACTACAAGGATTGTGCTTGTGCTCCATTGATTTACAGGAAGGTTTCGTACTCAAGGTTTGAATGATATATCAGAAAATTGCAAATATATTGTTCATTATTTTAGAGCAAAGAGAACTACAGGAGAACTTCAATAATCAGGTTGTTGCCAGGCAAGGGTTTGAAGATCAATTGCTGCAAATACTTGGATGCCATTCTTAGTGTCATTCAAGATTGGGACATGGTATTTCTCTATACTAATTTGTCCCTTCATACTTCAAACAGGCGTGTAGTTTGGAGGATTTGTTGCTGCTAGTCTTATGTTTCCTAGGCATCTCTACTGCTGGGCGGGGCTCTTTGGTGAGTTTCAAACACCCAAATACTGCTGCGATTATCTCAGACTCTCTTCAATATCCAGGTCTGAGTATTAAACTCATCTTGTTCAATGAATGAGTCATATCTGCTAGTTGAATCTTATTCTCCAGGTCTGGGTTATTCCCTACTATAATTTCTGTATGAACTGCTGATAGAAATCAGTCATTAATACGCTCAAAAATTAATATTGTAATCCTCTATATGCTGTTGTCCAGAACTGTACTTTGAAATCTGTGGTAAAGGTCTAATGATAGTCTTATGCTGCTTCAAATTCTGAATGTCATAAAAGTATTAAGGACCAACATTACATCAGAAATGTATGATATGTTCTGGAGCAAACCTCTGTTAGTGCTGATATATTAAGAACTGAGATAAGGCGAGCTGCTGTTAGCATTATTTGTTATTATTCACTTGCTGTTATCATTTCTGAATGCCATCATAAGCTGCAAATCTGAGTATTCTTTGGCTGTAGCTTGCAATTATTTCCATGTTTATGTCTGTCATATGTCATTTGAATGAGGATTAAAAATCTTTGATTTGCTGAGTGAATCTATTTGGAATTTCAAGTATGGTTGACCTACAATTAGTTTCAGACATTATCATGTGATTTGTTTGACAAAATGTCCAATCTGCCAAACTGAGACAAATCAGAAAGAAATGCAAGAAAGATTGTTCCATTTGGGGTGGGATACTTCAACAAATCATAATAGCTTGAAATACTTCCTCAACCAAAGGGATTTGAATGAAAGGTAGCAAAGGTGGGTTAACAAACTGCAAATCTATTATCTAGATATTGAATATGTCAAGAGGAAAAGGAATATAGATGCAAATACCTAGTCTATGAAGCCAACTTTATGCTTGATGATAGAGATTTTAGTAGATTGGAGGGCCCATCTCTTGGTAGAGTATTCCAAGAATGCATTTACTTGTGATGTTATGGCTGGAGAGGTACAAGGTAAGGGTAGCATCTTTTTTGTGGTAGATGGGTTGACTAAGTATGTCCACTTCTATGCTATATCTAATATCTTCCAAGTTTCAGGCATCTCAAGCTGCAAAGTTGTTTCTAGGGAGGTGTTCAAACTCCATGGCCTACCCAAAAACATTGTTAGTGATCAAAATAGTAGGTTTCTTAGTATGTTTTAGCAAGTGTTTTTTTAGATTGACAGATACTTAGTTGACTCTAAGCACTAGTTACCACCCACAAACAAATGGGGAGATAGAGATTGTCAATAAATGGGTAGAAGAATACTTGAAGAACTATGTAGGAGAGCAGCAGAAGGCATGGATAAAGTGGTTATATTTGGGTGAGCACTGTCACAATACAACATACCACATGTCCATTGGCATGACTCCATTCAGAGCACTATATGGGTATGATGTCACATCTTTTATGGATTTGATCATTGCTAATAGCAAGGTTCCGAAGACAGGATTGGGTCCAGGAAAGCCAAGAAATTCTTAAGTCACTTAAAGAAAATTTCCAATAGGCTCAAAATGAGCAAAATATTTACATAGATAAGCACAGGTCAGAGAGATCTTTTGAGGTTGGTGACTTGCTTTTCTTGTGGTTGTGGCCCTTCAAGCAATCTTCCTTGAAGAAGAGTGGAGCAGAGAAGTTGAAGCCACGGTTTTATGGACCATAGAGGATAGACAAGGTCGCTTACGAGTTGGAGTTGCTAAAGCATAGCAAAATCCAAATGTTTCATGTTTCCTACCTCTAAAAGGAACTTAGGTAGCATATTTCACCCTCTCCATGTAATGTCCACTTCCGCTAAGTAGCCGGAATCATCCCTTTTAGCTTATTTAATTCCAATATGCTAATTTTGGGCTTTGATAGGGAATAAATTAATTAAATAAATAAAGTTATCCAACAAAGTAAATTTCTAGATGACTTTAATTTAATTAATTTAATAGTGATTTAATCATTTTAAAAGGGAAGTATTATAAAATCACTTTATGTCGAACTGGATGGTTCTCTGTTCCAAACCCTAACTGATATTTTGTTGTTTTTGCAATTTTTGGTTTTTTTGTGTTTTTGAAGATTTTCAGACAAATTCTAAAAGCTGCGATTTTCTCAATAAATGCTAATAAATTCAAATAAATTCCAAATTTCATGCAATAAGCTCAAACATGTCCAGAGAGTAAGGGCGCACCATTATATTATTTTCTTAGAGCTTTTACAATATAGAAATCTGAATAAAAAATGAAATACATGAAATCTTATTGAAGAACCTGGATGGCGGCTGCAACAAATGGAAGAAGGTACGGCCAGAATAAATGAATGAACCTCCAAGCTCGGATAACAGTGCAAAATCTCCAGAAATGTCCAGGAAACCAAGGCGCCCAATACACAACTGTCAGATGCTAAAGACTCAAGATGTTTTCTTCTTGGAATGAAAAGTACGGCTGGCTGGTACAGAACTGTACGGCCTGACAGCAGCTATTAAATGAAGTACGGATTTCCTTAATGAATGCCAGATCTCTGTGATGTGAACTCTGAAGGTCGCCTCTACTGCAAGATGTTGATTCTCTGTCAATCCCTGATGAATCTATCAATAAATCCAATCTGTAACTCCTAAATGAAGTCACCCAGATGCAAGCTTAAACTGGTATTTCACAGTCTCAGTCTGCCTGATCTCTGAAGAGTTTTCGTTCTCCAGAAACGTCTGTCTGCCAGAAACCCTAGGGTTTGCAAACTCCAATGCTCAGAGCAAAAGACAAAATTGAATAATAATATCAGAATAGTTCGATTTTGCCTTGAGTGGAAATATATATCCCTTGAAGAAATTCGACCCAATCTCCTTTTTAATTAATCATTTAAATAAATGATTTAATTCACACTTTTAAACTTAGGAGAAATATTAAATAATTAACTGGTGTCTTATTTTAATGAATAATAAATATTCATTAAGTCAAAAATCAATACTTTATTATAAAGTATAATAAATACTTTATAACAGGCCAAATTAATTAAATATTTAAATATTTCAATAAAGTGACTTTAATATAAAGTCAAATTATTAAATATTTAATAATTCATTAAATACTCCTTATTTCTCCGTCTGATCATCAAACTGCTGAACTGGGTCGATTCTGAGTGAATGGTTGAACCAGTGCCCTGCCCGAAATAGCAGCTTCCGCCGACCTAACTTTCTAAAAATAGAAAGTTCCTGAAAATGCTCATGAAGATTCGCGAAGGCCCAACCTGACACAACCGCAAAACTGGAGCTACCAAACACCGAAAGCAACCTCCGATGATCCTCTGCACCTATCTGTCACCCTACGAGGACGAAATAATAGGCTCACTCGACAAAGCGGTCACTAAACGGAACATGACACTTTATAAAAGTGCTTTAAATGATATATTTTGAGCGGGAAACTAAAAGTAACTTTAGGAAATTTCTATGGGAAATTATAAAAGGTGATTTGAAAGCTCATTTGTGGAGGCTTGATTATTTTCTCTATTGTGGAATTTGAGCTTCTAGCTTGAGAAAACCCTAGGACAAAAACCCTAAGGGAATTGGTTTTGGTGGTGAGACATCTAACATAGGCAATTTGCAAGTGGAGTCACACAGATTTCATGCAGATGCAAAACGATTGTCGATTAAATAATTTATCAAAGGTTTGCAAGCAAACAATAAATTATTGTTCTTCAATTGAAGTAAGGATTTACCTTAAAATTATAGTTTCAGGCAATAATTGCAGAGAGAAAATGAAGTTTATTATGGGTGCAATATTTGAGGAGTTTGCAGAGTGATGATTTAAATATTATATATATTATTTTGTATTGAATCCATCCCAGTCATACTCCTTTACTTCATCCCAAGCAGTAAGAAAGGATCGATTCATTGAAGGGAAGGTTTAAAAGCCAAGTTTGGTGTCAACGTGGCATTAGAGGGCCCTGCCAAACCTAACACAGCTTTTTGAAGACTCCTATATTCATATCGCTGCCTCCTTTAAAGAAGTCGCAGTGCTTTTTGGAGGTGTCGTACATTTTATGGGAGCGTACTATGAAAAGAAGCAGCTGTACATTCTTGAGGAAAGACAAGGAAGAATTTGTTGGACTGTTGACTAGTCTTTGGTCCAGGTCAGCAAATTGTTATTAAATATTAAAGTTTAACAATGTTACTGTTGTTGTATGAATTTTTTTGTACATGTTATTTGGTAATAGCAATATAGAGAAATATACAAAAAATCTTTGTTGAAGTTCTTATGCACTAATCTTGTATGAATGAAGAAATTGTTATTAGAAAAGTGATACTACATTAACTGTTCATGATATTTCTCCAAAACAAGCTGATATAAACACAAAACAGCTAGTATGCAAATTGTTCGACGAAATCCCTATTCATCATAAACTATGAAAATTGCAAAATTTTGGTTTCAAAATTAGGTCCGGGTTATTACACTCCAAAACTACCACCATTGGATGAGGAAGGTAAATTAATTTTGGTACTTGAGGTTGTTATGGATATATGAGAGAGAAAACTAAGAAATAGAAGCATCAAAACATATTTGATTCGTTGGAAGGGTTTGCCTCTAGAAGATGCCACTTGGCAAGGAGAACATATACTTCAGCATCCAAATCTATAATTTCTTGAGAGCAAACAATTTCAAGGAGGGAGGACTATAATGTCCCATTTGCAAGCCCAAGCAATTGGCAAAGACCCTTAGCCTATTTAATTCCCGCAAGCTATTTGGAATGTAAAAAAGAATGAATTAATTAATTAAATTAAATTGTCTAGACTCTAAATAAAGTCATTTTATGCACAACTTATATTTAATTAATTATTTTTATTAAGTTGGACAGTTTAATTTAAAAGTGACTTTTATGGGGCCCAAAATATAAAGTTAATTTATAAAGTCACTTTTGGACAGAAAATAAAAAGTTATGGAAAATAATATTTTCAAAAAGTGTATAAGAAGGAGATTTGAGAAGAGGAAATTCATTCTTCGCATTTTTCATCCTATGATGAAAACCCCATGGCAAGATTGGTTTCGAGGACGGAAACCCTCCTAGCCAATTTACAAGTGGATTCACACAAGATTCACAGGCATTCTAAACAATTGGAGTTCATGAAAAAAAATCATTTCATAATTGTGTTGAAGGTAAGAGTTTATTGAATACATTTGCATAGCAAATAATAATTGATTTATTTGAGAACAAAGAATTGGAGATCATTTGGCATGCTATTTTCATTTGTATATCCTAGCCACCCACCTTTCAAAGTATACAAGCCACGCCAATTGAAATTGCAGGATTTTACTCTAAAAATGGAATTCCAGCTGTGGGAAATTGGATGTGGGACAGCATGACAGATCACACCTGTTATTAAAGGCAAGGGTTGAGGATACTTAAGGTTATTTGTAGACAAAGCCAGGTGAGTTGGCCCTCACAAATATCCCTGCAGATTATACCAGGCGGTGTAGGATTTTGGAATAAAGGCACACTGATAGCATCCTTTTTACCAGTTATAACAGCAGCTAGCAGGAGTGCCTGGACAGTTTGAGGAGATAAAAAGGAATTTACATTTCATATCCTTGGCTGTAGTCATCTATGAATAACTGGTGATAGGCATCTACCTGGAAACCAGGTTAAACAGGTCATGCCACTTACCTGGGCATTGTAAATGCACGCTGCAGCAAGAAAAGGTTATTATCAGCAGACCCAAACTTTTCCTGAGTTCATGAAGCAAATGCAGATGCAAGTTGCTGTTGTTTAAGGGTTAGTATTGGCCTATACTCTCAGTTACAGTTCCATTTATCAGTTTGTAATGTCCCCATTATTTCGCGAGCATCAGAGTCATTGGATTAGCCTATTATGTCGATCCTCGTAGGCTAGTGGTTCTGGAAAGAGAGTCACTTGAACGGGCACTTGGTCGGTTAAAAGCAGTATTGGTATTCGGAGTGTGGTGACGTGGTGGAATTGCGCGTTTGGCATGCTATGGGAGATTAAAATATTGTTTTTCATCACTGTTTCACCTTCTAAGGCTTTGGGGACCATGTGCCTATTAATTCAAGGGGTTAAATTCTATTTTTTAGTTACTATTCATCACTTAAGTGAAAAAAGTTATAACTTTAATGAATAGTGTTTTTTTTAAAGTGAATAGTGTTTTCAATGACAAATTATAAGAAAAGGAGAGAAAGTTCGAACTTCTTCATGCTTGGATATGTTTGCTGATTGAAGTTTTGAAGTGTGGAGTTTGTGGAAGAGAGAAACTAGGGTTTCTCAATTTCAGCAGTGGGTAAGCCTGGTTTGGGGTTTGTAGTTAGGATTTGGCATCTTGAAGGTGTGAAAGACCACCCTAAAGTGCTGGTTATTTTCTTGTTGCTGCATTTTGGAGCTTGGAATTGCTGATAACAAGTTGTTGGAGGCATCTTTCGGAAGGATACTTGCTGCTAGTGATGCCATTCGCCATCCAGAGGTATTTATTTGCATTTTATGAAGACTTTGGAGCTGATTTTTAACAGCTACAGCCAGCCGCACTTTTTAAGGGTTTGATTTGCTCAAAGAAATAAATACGCCTTTCTTTGGTGGCTGATTTCACTCCTAAAGTGGGCGCCCCTGTCAATAGAAGACATTCCATCAAGAAATTGGTAGGAGAAACTTGTATTTAATTTTGTATGAGCATTTGCATGGGCGCGGGTACTGTAGCAGTCACTATTCACAGTGAAGTTTGGCTGTAAGTAAAATTAAGACATAAGATGTATTGTCTCTCGAATTTGATGCAAGTTGTCTATTCCATGTAAGCTCTTATATCATGTAGAATGCATCTTGAATAGCATTTCGAATCTTGCTCAAGTATCTCTTGAATTGTATGCAAGCAGCCCATTTATGTATTCTCTTTGTAATGAAGAAGGTCTCTTAATTATGAAATTGAGTTCATTGCTTGAGTATCATTGGCGTTTAGTTTATTTGTGAGTTCATATTGCATGTATATGCATGATACATTCATGAGTATCATTGGCATCAAACATCAAAACACGAGAAACACAAAAGAAAGACAAACACCAAACACAAGTCAGACCTACAAGCACTAGTGAAATCATTACAGCAGAGTGGTGGCACATCACAGTGGTCTCAGAGCATATCACTACAGTGGTAGCAGAGTGGATCGCCGGAGTGTGGCACATCACACAGTTGCATAAAAAATTAGACCTACTGTTTTTATTTAAGGCAATAATTAAAGTAAAATATATATATATATATATATTCAATGTGTTGAGTAATTCCTCAAATATCTCATTTAATGAAGAATTCATGCAAACAAATTGTATTAGTCTCGACTCTCTTCCATGTAAATTCGATCAAATATTCTAGTTGCAATTTATCAGGCATTTGTCAAAATACAACAGAATATAACCGGGGACTTTACAAAATTATCAAAATATGAAGATAAAGATGTTTGTTGTTCATGAATAACAGTTAATGAATATGCTACGTGAATTATGAAGACTATTTTCATATATAGAAGATTCTATCTTCAACCTCTCCTCTTGAACTGTTCAATCAACCCTAAAATAAGCTTTCTCTTTGCATTTTTCTTTTGAATATTTTCCAACACCCAAAATAGACATCAACATTTGCATGATTGGCTGATCTCCAACAAACAATACTTTATTTTATTCTTTTCCAAAAAGGTCTCATTTTAAACTTTGCTCATCCCTTTATAAAAAAGAGAGGACTATGAAAAAATGTGCTTCATTTCTTTTCTCAACTTTGCTGTTCAATTTTTAGAAAGGGCAAAGAAAAAAAGGAAAGTGTGATTTCTTTAACTTTCGAACAGTTAGGATTCTTCCATGTTGGCTGCACTTTTTAGAAAATAAGAATCGTTCTAAAAAGTGCGCTTTGCTTTGACTCTTCTTTTTTTATAATTTACTTTTATTATAATTATTTTTATTTTAAAATTATTTTATTTTAAATTATCAATTATTAATTAATACAAAATTTAAATAATTAACTAACAAATTTTTGTTTCAAATAAAATAAAACATAATGAACAATCTGCAAGGGTTTTATTATTCAAAATACTAGACTCTAAAATGAAAAGATACAAATTGACCGAAAACCATTATCACGAATTTAGATTTGACACAAATGATTGGTAAACTAATGACAAAAAATGGATAACGTAATAATACAGTCAAGTTTCAGATTTGATGTAACATATTACACACAATTAACTGATTGATCAAAACAATGACAGCCTACATAACAGCACTGAAAATTATGAAGTATCTGAGGATTCTAATAAGCTTTATTTGGTTGCCTTAGAAAGTGATAATAAAAATATCCTGTTTTATTAGTCTTAGGTCATGTATTAGATAAGGATGTTCGGTTACATACCTGACTGATGATAATGCTAAGGAATTTGGTTGATACTCATTGAATTCGTGTTGTTTGGGATTGTAAAGGTGTTGGAAAGATTAAACGTTGATGCTGAGGTTATATGTGTTTGATGAGGCTTCCAGTTATGGATGCTATATATAGCCAGCTCATGTCAAATTTTATCCCTGTGCATTGACACTGAAGTTGTCAAGAATCCAAATCAGTCAAGATAGACTTGAAGAGAACACAAAAAAATGGGGGGATCCCTCAAGTAAGTGTGAACTCAAGGATTCTCTGAGTATGATATTCAGAGACATTGAAATATATCACAACTCCAGATATTGTGAAAGTAGTGAAGTTTTGAATTAGCTACATGAATCATATGTCCCATCACATTGGAGAAAAGCAGAAAGAAGACATCTAAATCAACAAAATGTACTCAGGATAAACTTGAGGTAAGCGATGGCAATTTATGTAAATATTTTTTAATAGTGTTGCACTAACAATGCAGATGGTTGACAATAACATTTACCTGTCGATGACCATTTTCTTCAAGCAGCTTACATGTGCAAAATGTAGATATCGTAAAAAGGAAGACAACGATATAAATTCAAACTAGCAACATCTAATCATTATCTGTGTCTGAACAACAGACAGCCACCATCCAGCAGAGAAAAGAAGAAAAACTAATTTAAAGATTGAACATTCTGGCACTCTCAAGGTTTCCCATCACTCTAAGAAACAAGCCTGCTTATCTGACTTTAAATGAACTTGCATAAGGATTTCTTCCAAACTTTCTGATTTATTGTGGCATATACTGTTGGCTATGTTTTCAACATATTCTCCAAAGTTAATGGCTAGATGTTTTCCTTATGAATGTTTTCAGCTTATATAACTAGGCAGGTCCATAAAAAGGTAAAATTAGTTTCACAACTCTGTAACAAATCATTGTGCATGCACCATATCACACTGTCAAAACTCTATGACATACTTAACTAAAATTTTGATCCAATGTTCTGTATCTAAAATCTATATGGTGGCTCAATTTTTTTATGTCACACGTAATCTATTGTAAGAAACATTAGTTTGCCTTCACTAGAAACTTAATACATGTTCCAAGCACAGAAGTTTGTTAGCTCACCGCAGCATCTTGATAAGTCAGGATACTCGAAACAGCATGGCCCTCAAAAATCATTCCTCCTAGCCTTAGAAAACGTTGTTTTACAGCATCAATGAGCTTTACTGGACTGCCAACATATCCCATCATAATCATCAGCTCTCCATTGATCAAGGACAATTTAAAATGAATCTGAAGGTATTAAAGAACAATATGATGACCCAATAGATGTCAATGTCATTTGATATACAAGATTCATAATGGTAACTGTCAACTAAATCAACCTTGGGACACTATTTTTTTTTTATTTCTTCAAATGTTTGATAAAATACCTTAACTGAAATGCTCTACCTTTTGTGTAATTTTGAAAGTTTTAACAAGATGACAGTATAGATAACAAATCATAAACAGATATTACGTCCAATAGCACAATGAAGGAACAAGTAACAATTTCAGATGTACTCCAACTCAGAAATGTTCTAATATACTTTATTATCAACTGGCAGAGGTCTTTCAACATATAAATTCAGAAAATGAAAATAAATATGTAATGTCCCCAATTTTGCGAGCATCAGAGTTCGGTGGATTTAGCCTATTCCTGGTCCTCGTAGGCTACTATGACTGGTTAGAGGGTCTCTTTTGGCGATAATCAGAGGAATCTCTCCTTCAGCATCTCAAGTGGGTTCAAGTAGCCTTCAGTTGATTCAGTTTCATATACTTACTATTTATAGTAAGTCGGCCGGCAAGCAATTCTATTTATAGCAGGGCACCGAAAGTTCACATGTTGGCAGTGTCGATTCCCAAATTCAGTTGAGTTGGTGAAATAAGGAGTTTTGCCTAAGTTATAATGTTTAATTATTATTAAAGGTGACTTTAATAATAATTAATATTTTAATATAATATTATAACATTGTATTTGCACTTTATGACTTGAGGGTCCATTCATCATTAAAAAGGGGGCCATTTTAATTAATTACTTGGGCGCCAATTTCAAGGATATATTTTAATATTCCAAAGTGCAAACATTTTATTTTAAAATGTTTTAAAAGGCAAAATGGAGGGAATCAGCCTATTATCTTTTATCCCACATTGGCGAGAAAAGTGTATGAGCTCCTCCAGGAAAAATATAAAAGAATCTTAAGGGGCTCATTTGACCACATTCAGAATTGGTTATTGGATATTTGTTTATGATTTCTCTTTGGCGTTTGGAGAAGGGAGCCCTAGGGTTTCTGCCAACGTATCGGCTTTGGAGAACGAAAACTCTCCATTGTATCAGCATTCTGAGGTTGTGGAATATCCACTGAAGGTGCTCATTGTTGGCTTCATCCAGAAGTCAAGTTTATGCTTCATTAGATTTACTGCTTCAGTCTTGCAGGAGAGATTTGGAATAAGGGTTTCAGCATCTTTCAAGTTCAGAAGATTGTTTCTAGGTATCTTTCTTTGTAAAGCTTTCAAAAATTTATGCAATATCAATAAAGCTTCATTTTCAGCATTTAACTTTGTTTCCAGCTGTATATCATTGCATGTTATGCTTCAAAAATTGTTAATCTCTTGAATGCATATTTTTTGTCTAGTAATCATTGAGAAAATATATAAAAATTACAAACCCTAGTTACTCAGCATCAGGTTTCAGAGGTTAGAGACGGACAGGTCTCTTACAAAATAACACCCTAACCTTATGCAAATGACCTGAATGCTAAGCTCTGAAGATTTGGATGATTTTACTTGAACTAAGCAGCTGGCTAGAAGTGTTTCAGACCTGCTGTATGTGCACAGTGGTGCCCAAACTGAGTGTCACCACCCTTTTTCCCTTTTCAAACTGTTACATCCAATCTGGAGACTACTGGAGTGCTGATTTTGATGTGCGAACCTATGACAATGAACACCCAAACTTCCTCAAACCTCAGTGATTCTATCTTGGACCATATTGCTGTCCCCTTTGAAGGCTCATGTCCCCTTGTATCTCCTTGGGTATGGTACAGTTCCCACTAAAGTCAGGTTCTGTGCTGCAGCTGGGTGTAATAAGCTTCAAGCCCTCCAAAAACATGTGTTTCCCTTTAAAGAATCACCATGCCTCCTTAACTCTAGACACCTCCTCTTTCAAAATAAATGGCCAGGAATAGTTTCAAATAGGGAGCGGCTGGTAACAAGTTTAAACTCTTGAGAATATTCAACAAACCTCCTTCCAAAACCAAGGCATCCTCATACAATGGAACGGCCAGCAATTTTATGTCTTTGAATCTCAAGGAAAGGTAGCTGTCAGAATGGTAGGAGCGTAGAATGGAACAAACAGCCAAAAAGAATAATTCAAACTCCATAAATTTATTATTTGCTTGCAAATCTTCAATAAATTTCTAACTTGCAGAACTCCTACAAATCAGGAAAGATACGTCAATTTTTCAACTCAAACTCTTCAATCCTAAATCATTCAACACACCTATGAATCGTATATCAATCCACCAAAATATTGGCTAGGAGGGATTCCATCCACAAAACCAATCTTCACTGTAGGGTTTTTGTTCTAGGGCTGAAAGTTTCCACAATAGGGTTTTTAGAAAATGAAATGTCAAGAATACCTTTCTTCTTTCCAATTCCCCTTTTTATACACTTTTCCCAAAAAAAAATGATGAAATAAAATTTGTTTTCCTGCATTAGTGACTTTTAAATTTAAACTTATATTTTGTGCCCCCATAAAGTCACTTTCCAATTTAAGTGTTCACTTTGAAAATAAAATAATTAATTAGATATAAGTCACCCAAACTTAGACAACTTGCCGATAAGGGCGTGGTTCGGTGGTCAAGTCGCTTGGTTGTAGTGACGGCCACCAGGGTTCAAACCCTCACAGGGCCAAAGTGCTCGCTGGCCTTGTGCCTTCGTTGGGCCAATGTGCTCACGGGTTTGGTAGTTTCTTGTGGTTTCTTGCTCCCGGTTCATAGCTCCAGTCAAAAGCATTTACCCCTAATAATATGGGTGCATTTCACCTTTTTTTTTTAAAAAAAACAAACTTAGACAACTTAATTTAATTAATTAATTATTCCCCTTTTACTCCCAATTAGCTTATGGGAATAAAAATAGGCTAAGGGTCCCTGACTGACGATTATGTCTGTGGGGGGGCATTACACTTTTTCTCATAAGAGGCTTAGTCTAGGGTCAAGGTGGGTGTAAAGGGGTGGGGTGACCTTGTTGGGTCCCCCCACCTTCTCTTTTTTTATTTTAAATGGGTGTTGTTGGGAATGGTGGTACATCATTGAAACAATTGACAGATGGCCTTTCATCCCCTTCATATGAGAAACTCAAAGCTTAAGAAACATTTCAGAAATGTCAAAAATCCTTTTTCTGGTCTCAAAAACATTTCCGGTGAAAATTTTGGGCATAGACAGCTAGGAAACATGTCCCATCAATCCCTATGTATCAAAATATGGAAACATGAAACAAGCTAGGGTATGGGAGGTGGGTGGAGGGGATGGGAGGTGGGTAGAGGGGATTGCTTTGACAACATGATAACCCTAGCCAAGGCCACCCAAATCAATGAGAATAGAAGTAAAATTCCAAGAAGCCTTTTGACAAAAGGAAAATTAGTAAAGTATTTTTATAGTGTATATTTATGCCCCAACAAGGCCCATCACTTGCCACATAGTTTTTTAAATTGCATCTCAATTTCATGTTTCAACTTCCTATCCTTCATTAAATATTTAAGTTCTGTTTAAAAAACATGGTTATGATTCTTCGAATGAGAAGTATTCTTACTTTTGTAGATAAAATTTAATAAAAATATTTCAACTTCTTGTCAGTTGGACATCCTTGAACACTTTTATAATTGTACATCCCCCAAAATGGCTTTAGAAATCAGATCATCCTACCCCAAAGGTTCAATATTTCACATTCATGCATATGTAACAAGCGCATTTTTAAATCCACGCTTGGGATTACCCTTGGCAAGTATGTATTGAGCTCAAAACATTTATTTCCACAAATTGACTATGCATTTTATTTGGGAAATGATTATATATTCATTGAAATTCATATTGATATTGGAAACACAGTGGTTAACAAATTTAAAAATTGGGGTATCACTTACGAAACTCCAAGATTTAGAATGTCTTCTACCCAGACTTCACTTCTGCCCATGAAACCACATCTATTCTGGAGAATAAAAATAAAACTAGTTCATGTCAGATCATAAGAATCAAAGGATTACTTCATTGAGTTAATCTTAATCTAAATGATCATTGAAAGGAAACACATATAAAAGATCCACCAAATCCAGCCCAGGCACAAGAAAAGTTTCTTTCTTTGAAATAAAGTCTAATTTGGAAGATGTTATAAAAGTATTGAGTATACAGATTAACTTACAGGATTGAAAGTTACTGCAATGACCTCATCAATTTCATCTTCTGATAATATGCCAACTTTTACAAGTTCCATGAGCTCTTTCCTTGATATGTTCCATTCCTGAGCTCTCTGCACTTCAAATATTTGTAAGAGCACAACTCTATCCATCAAACATGACAAATGTTTCCTGAAGATCCAAAATACAATAATGTCATTAGGATTTAACATTTCAAATTCCAACTTACCCCTTTCAAAATGTTTTTCTCAACAATGCATACACGAAGACCTCTTAAGCTTAAAGCTGTAGCCACAAAGATGCCTAAGGTACCTCCACAAATAATCACATCAAATTGTAACATTCCAGGTTTGCTTCCTGTTTGTAGGTAGGAACCTGACAGACACTTCACCACTGCTGCAGGAGCACTAGCATCTGCACAGCAAATTTAGTTTATAGGACTTACTTTAAAAGCGAAAAGACATGTTTAAAAATCATCAATACTCATAAAATATTGTTACTTTTGCTTGAAGTTCAACAAGATCACATTTAAATATTTAATAATAATCAATAACCCTGTCCCAAAGAAGCCAAGTTCTTAATATCATCACTAGCTAAGTAAATTATGTTTTTTCAATAACTAAAATGTGGGCCTAGGAAGAGCATCAATACAAAAAGGTTAAAAGTTATGCATTAAAGTTTCCTAAGTATAACTTCTATTTGCACACTTAATGCAAGCCCATTAGTAGAAATCAGTCTGAGCATCTTCCATTGGCATATCTCCAAAGATTCTCCTTTTATCCCTCTTATAAAAGTACACATCCAACTCAAATAGTGACCCAGTCCATTTTATGGCTTCCAACACTAGCATAATTCACCGCTCGCCTAGTTGCTCCCATAGTTTTAACTTTTAATCATGTTCAGATGGTCATTACCCACAACTCTACAAAAAATCCATGTGATTCTTATTAGAGACCTCTTTGGGTTGTATATTTTTTGTATTGCATGAAGTATATAATCCACCAATATCCACTCAAGAATCGCATTTGACACTGTTCCTTTTTGGCTCATAATGTTGCAATCTCTTTAATACAAAGAACATGTCAACAAGACTTGAAGTCAATTGCTTTTCCTTGCACTACAACATGGTCGTTTGGACAGTCAAAACATCTATTGTTGGCCAAGAAACACTTCAGACCATCATACATGACTAGATCTTACCATTTGAAACCTTTAAAAACTATCAAAACAACTAAATGTGAATGTGTGTCTGTATCACACAGAGAGAGAGAGAGCGAGTTATCTTACCATTATATTGATTTTTTTACTTTTAGCTTTATCTGAATTCATTCTATGTTAGTACTCACTTCAACTACCACAAATTTCTTGAATCTAAAGTCAGAACATGAGATACTTTCTACGAGTGGAAACTTGTAATATTTACTAGTTGAACCCTTTACAGACTGGCATTGCAATAACAAACGTGCATGTTACAAAAATGAACTTAAAAACAGATATGAATCCAATTTATCTGAAGTTCTGAACCCATACAGTTGTATTGAAAATGAAAGCTTCATTCAAAATGGATTTTAACCATCTTATCATTTAAACCTATTCTCCAAATAAAAGATAGGTATAAATTCCTTTAAGGTCAACAAACCTGACTTAAGTGTACGAATTTCAAGCAACAGTTGGTCCAAACGCTTTAAAGCATCATAAGATGAGGCACCACCTGCACCTCCTGCTTCACTAACTGTTGAAATTTTCTCCATTATTTTCTGCACAGTAAAAGAAATAAAACCATAGCCACATAATAAAAGAAAATAAAGAATAGTACCAAAAATTTTGTGTTCAAAACCTTTCAAACATAGATTTTGAAAGTGACATTAAATATATACCACTTCAAAAACACGTCATATCATACAGGTATTAGAACTATATTACAATCAATAATGTTCCTTTAATTCAAAAACTGCAATAAATCCAATATGTAAATTCTCTATAATTCCATAAAATAAATTTACTAGCTTGAGACACATACATATGATTATTTGATGTTTTGAGTCTCTTGCCTTGCCAAATCTATGCCCAACGAAGTTTGTCTAAACTACCTCAAGTGAATAATATCGCAGTGCTTAGAATTTCCTTCAAGAGAAGATAAAGAGAGCAAAAGTCAATATCCATAGTGGTGGGGTACCAGGAATGCTGTGGAGGAAGGGCAGTTCCTTTAAGATTTTTAAGTTAAGGACAATCTTCTTTGGCATGGGCAAAATCAGTAATTTTAAAAGTAGCCCAGAAAAAATAACAAAATCATAACCTAAACCAATGGCACAGTAACTCCTTTATATGTCACAATGTAAGGGGAAAGGCTTATGACATTATAAGAGAAACCTAAATACTAGAAACTAATCTTAAAGGATATTGATAAAGGTAACTGTCCAAAGTGCTCTTTGGATTTGACAACAAGTAATTAGTAATTACATGTAATCCATGACTATTGCAAGTACCTGTTTTCCAACCAAGTACAAACTCTGGGAAACAAATGGCACACCTACCTACAAATGAAGTAGAAATTTCACAAGAATGTAATATTGAAGGACTCATTTTTGTTCATTGTTTTACAGAAACTGTACTAACAAACAGTTTTACTATATTTCTTTTCTACTCACTGCCTAATGGAGCAATAGCCTAGCTGAGTGTAGCATTTGCACTTGATAATATCATATATAGCAACCAGAATCTATAATGTCCCCTTTTATCCGGGATTTGTATCAGAGCAGTGGTTAGCTTACTATTTGGTTCTCGTAGGCTAGCGAGATGTGTAGGGGGCCCTTTGGAGGGTATTCAGGGACTTCAGTAGGCTTGATGTTTTCATTCCGGCATCTTCAGCTCAGTGATCGAATATTGCTTGGTAAGCCTTACGAAGGCAGTTCAGAAGTTCTTCGTTCACACTTGCTATTTATAGTAAGTGTTATCAAGTTTAGTGGCGGCACGCCTGCAGTTTGTCAGGAGGTTATTCCTAGATCATGGCTGGGAATAATTAAATCATTAAAGTCATTAAAGTGACTTTATGATTTAATGTTATAAAGTTACTTTTAATAAAGTACTTTATAATATGGCGTTATAAGGTGAACAAAGTAACTTTAATTAAAATGATATATTTTAAGTTACTTTATTATTATTTCATTGAATGGCACATGTTTCGAAAAGTGAATTTAATTAAAAAATTTAAAGAGGCCAAATGAGGCATTGGTTTTTGGAAAGGAATTACTTTATTATTTTTAATAAAGTTAATTTCCAAGACGGGCGTAGGGTGTGGAGGTGACTAAAAGAGCAAAGAGAAGTCACTTTTCATTATCCAAGTTATTATTTGCAAATTGAAGAGAGCCGAGCAACAGGGTTTGCGGGCATGGTGTTTCAAGTTGTTATGAGGATGATAACCCTCGAATAGGACAATGTATACAGGTGTGGAAGATCAGCCAAGGGCATTTTGAGAGATAGTCTCATACAGAGATTATTACAAAGCTTCATTTATTTCCTAGAGATCTTCATTTTGGGGTTTACAAAGTTTACAGGGTTGAAGATTGTTGATATTCTCAGTTTCTGATCAAGCATTCTCAGATCTGCAATTTATGTTGTTTCCGGGTATGGATTTTATGTATTTCCTGAAGCATTAATAAATTTTTTGGTTATTTGTCTCTTGCATTTGTTTGGAATTGTTCTTTTGCAAAATTCTATATTATCTGTATTGTTGGCGAAATTCAAATAACCCAGATTAGGGTGAGTTATTACAAAATCTCTCTAGTTGAACTGGAACCAAATCATATTTTCTCCTGAAATCTTGTTGATATTAATATAGTTTATTTTTGGTCATAGCTTTCTTCTAGCCAAATTTTGGAAAGCTATAACATCAATCAATCGGCTGTGCTGGTTTGCACTACCATTCTTATCATAAGTATATATTAACCTTTCTTCAAAAAAAAATGACTATGTGAGAGACCAAGGTGGATTTTGGACAATTTTCTTCGCTCGTCTTACAAAGTGCCACTAGAAATCACACTAAATAGTATTGGAGATTTTTAGTTCCAAGAAATCTTTCTTTTGTTCCAAGAAACATCCAAGCCTTGGGAAGAGATATATAGCTTTATATCAGCATCTCTCTAAGATTTTATAATAGAAAAATAAATTATTATATATAATATATTATTTATAACATACTATAGGTTGGTTTAGTTAATAAAATAATTACTTGAGTTTTTTCTGAGGTAGAATTAAATTATTATTATTTAATCCTGTTTGCTAGAGGTTGTTAGGGATTAGTCTACCCAAGGAAATGGTTAAGTGGTTGTAGATAGAATAGATTTGGTTGAGAGATGTGAGGTATATTAGCATGAAAATAGATGGTACACCCAACAAAATGGGATGGGAAACAAATCATACAAATTGTATAAACACATTTCTACATTTGTTCAATAAAGCAATCTTGAGATTAGTGTGCAATTATTTCTAAACATTTGGTATGAAATTATCATTTCTTTCTGCACCTGATGTTTTTTCAAGTATCAAAGGGCAGCTCTATCATCATTGAGTCGCTTTGATCAATAGAAAATCCGTGTTAAAAAACTATTAGTTAGATTAAATTAGTTCCAAGTTTTATTTTGAGTTAAACAAGATATGAGTAGTACAATTTCTGTCAACAATATAGAATAGCAACTTGTGAGCTAGTTGAGGGAAATTAGTTGGATTAGGGTTCTATATAATGTGGTGCGGAATACCTCTCCAACAGAAGAAAAATTCTTTATCTACATTAAACTCAAATCGCCAAGTTTGTGCTAAGGTCAAAACAGTCCAGAAGATTTATATTGGTTATTTGAAATGCCATCACTTCTCAAGATTAAAGACGTTGGTTGAAAACCCATAGTATATCTCTATTTCCCCTAGGCTAAGGGACATAATAAGGGAAATAAATTATAACTTGGGCTCAACCATTGTTTAAAAGGGCAATCTAAGTCTCGTTATTAAATGCCATCTAAATAAGACATTATGAGGCTTATGTATTTATTTAGTTAAAAAGTACTATCTTTATTTTCACTTAGAGGGAAAAGTGAATTATTAAAGGGCCCAAAGTGAAGCGCCTATATAAGAAAAGCAAGCACCCAGATTGATTATCCATTCTTCTCATTATTGAATTCAAACTTTCAAATTTGAACACTCTGTTGGGTGAAAATTATGTAATCAGCTTGTCGATAGATTACACAACTTGGACTTCAGCCACAGCTATGTGAGATGTAAATCTCTCCTCTCGGAAAGGGGAGGCGCCCTTCTTACTGCTAACAGAAGCGATAGTAAAACAAACAAGTAATTACAAAATGTACACAAAACTTACGAAGTGGGGGGGGTGTGTTACATTCATCCTTCTCTCTTTTTTCAGAGAAGATGTTTACAATGCTTCACTGTTGGAAGTTCACAATTCTTAACAACTTGAAACGAACAACTAGTAGTAATACCAATACCTCTATCTTGTCAAAGCGAAGCGTAGAGATACCAGAAGTAATTAACAATAGACAAATAAAGTAAAAGGGAAAGCTCACGAAGGCACAAAGTCGTTTCGTAGCTTTTTCAATGTTGGATCTGTGAAGAGTGTATTGTTTGTCACGTTAGAAGCACAAAGTCTTCTTAGACGCAGCAATTCCTCGAACAGCATGAACAATTACAAGCGCAAAGTCTTGTAGATCATCCAACCAAATTATCAAAGAGCATGAACGATTACAAGCACAAAGTCTTGTAGATCATCCAACCAAATTATCAAAGAGCATGAACGATTACAAGCACAAAGTCTTGTAGATCATTCAACCGAAAGATAAACAAAAACACAAATGCAAATCTAAATAATAGATGCAACACAAAGTTTACATAAATCACTTAGAGTCCTTCAGATTTCATCACCTAATTACCACCAATGAGATCAATTCATAAAAGTATCGAATCCAACGCAAAGTTTGGTTTGCAATCCTCTTCTTTATTGATCAAATTCCATTCACAAAGCATGAACGCAAAGTTTCACGAGTTTGCTTCAAAAAGGGCAGCACTTCGTTGCAAAATACTAAAGGATGAATTTACAATGGAAAACCCTCACATTATATAGAAAGAGGGATGAGCAAAATTAGGAAACTGATTGAGGAAATTAAGGAAAGTTAGGTGAACGATTTTAGGAGATCTCACCTAACTTTGACCAAAGTCAAAGTGTAATTTGTTTTCAAAATATTACATCTTTGAGCTTGGTGTAATTACAATTTACAAAAAGACATTCGAAAATGTCAAGAAATATTTACAAGATGCATATAGGGATGCACCGGAAATGTCTAACACTGGAGAATAGGAGGCTGCTTCATGTTTCTTTGCCTTGGGCGCGGAAGTCTTCATATTTCCTCCTAGTCTCCTGCACAAACTTCTCATCTGGACCAACGGTGTAATCCACAATGGTGTGAATTCTCGTGATCGATCTCATGGCAGATGAGTGAACCTTCTTGCACCTGTCAAAATGCGTTTTCAGGTTATCCAATGTGAGCCTTGTATCACAAATGATGTTCAGTGAGGCTTCTGAAAAGTCTGAACTGTCAATCAATTTCATGATGGCTTCTTTGTAGATCTGAGATATTTCCGTGGCCGGCAGGAAGATACGATTCTCCTCAAGGAGTTGACCAGGCAACTCTTTGATACCTTTTTCAAGAATAGCGCGATGTCCTTCGACATCTTCCTGTACTTGGTGGAGATCTTCCGTAAGAGATTGAATTACTTGAATTCTGTGTTTCAAGGATTCTCTTACCTCAACGAACTTTTCTTTGTCAGGAATTACCCCAACCTCCACCAACTTACTGAGCTTTACCTGTTTCATCTCCGACCATGACAACAGGCATTTTTCCATGTCTCTGCGCTCCTGGGAAAGTACACTTTTTTCTTTATCAAGCTCTGTGGTGAGCTTGGCCAACAAGGTAGTTTTCTCGTCTGCAGCCATTATAATCTGAGATCCGTGTTCAATGATCTTCTCAACAAAATCATACAACACTCTGCCTTTGGAGGCGAACTTCTCAGCTTTCTTGACAGCTGGGTCTTCAATACTTACCACTGTCAGCGGTTGTGCATTACTTGGAGAACCTGCAAGTCTCTTTACAACAGTGGCATAATGCTCTGCCCTCTGTTTGTACATATTGCGAGCTTGCTCTACTTTATCCAGCCTTCCAGCCAAGATATCCAAAGTGACTTGCGCATTGGCTTTTGCACTTTCATTGGTAACCTTGCCAAGTTGGACCTTTGTCACCGTGTAGTCTTCCATATTGACATCACCTTCTTCATGTGGTGGTATGCCAATTTCCGCATACTTGTGGCCAGACTTATCAACGTTCAGCCTTGAGTATACATTTGCCTTTTTCTTCCCTTTAGCCTTTGGAAGGACTATCTCTTCGAGGTCGAGCTCCTCCGGAGAAATCATTTGCTTTTTACGCTTCGACACTTGAGATATTAGCCAAGGGGGAAGAAAAGAAGTGTGAGCTTCTGGATTCACTGTCAATTCAACCGTCATTGCTACTTCTGAAGTTATTGTCACGTCTGAAGTTACCATGGGTATCGTGACAATAGGAGAAGTGTCTGTCATCATTGCTCCTGTAGTTGGCACATTGAGTTGATCATGCATTGACTCATTCATGAAGCGATTGAATTCATTTTCGAAGTGATATCATACGTTGGCGAAGACAGGCTAGGAATGGACGATGGAGGGCTTGACATATATCAACCGTATGAATGCTTGTCACGAGGGAGTATCAAAGCGGGGTTGATGCTACAGGGATAGTGGATATCTCGGTACGCAGGAATGCATGTGGTAGGAATAGGTGGCGAGCGAGAGGAGGAGGTGGAGGAGTTCTTGAATTTGGAGGGGTATGAGGAACATTGGAAGTCACGGCTGATGGCCGTTAAGGGAATTTCCTGACTACATTCTCGGAGGAGAAGTAGTTCTTTCTTGATCATGCCCAGGTTCCTGTTGATCACCCTCTTGTCTCTCTGATTCTGGTTCACCTTCAAAATCACCTTCAGATCCTTCTTCAGAATCTTCTTCAGACTCTTGCCCGCTCTCAGAAACTTCTTCTGCATCGGAGTCTGCTTCTGCTGAATCTTCATCTTCAGTGGATTGATCACTTGAAGTTTCTTCTTCATCGGAATCTACCTCCTCAGGAATAGACTTTTTACCTTTAGAGCAAGATGGATTAGATTCCGTAATTTCTGTCTCTGGGACGGACTGGGTATCTTTCTTGCCAACAGTGAACTTGATCCTAGGACCTCTTCGTGAAGAAGTGGGAACGGCCGCTGATTTATTTTTGTTGCGGAGTTCTTGCTGTTGGCGAGCTTCTGCTTCGGATTCTTCTCCTTCTGAGTCTGTTCTGAAACTTTTCATTTCATAACCATGTTTATGTAACCATTCTGCAGTGTTGGCTAGGATTGGCCTTAACCTCTCTCTTATGCTGGTAACTTCTTTCCTAGACCATTGAATTGCAGGCAACGGCCTTTTAGCAATTTCTTGCTCATCATAGACAGCATTCATGATATCACCTGGATCTGCAAAATCCTCTGGTAGGTCAGCAATATCAAGATCTCTGATTTGTTGAACAGTCAACCTGCAATAGTCCATTTTGCGAATGGCTTCTTCATCTCTACAATCAGCCCAGATGTCCTCAAAACGGTACTTGTGATGATGACCCTTTTGCAATTTTTTTCTAACATCTCGGTAATCAAAATCAAACCTATACCTGTAGGTCTTGATTGTCATGATCTGCATTTCAGCATAAACAGACTTAGCCTTTTGTGCAATAGGGATAGTATATCAGCCAATGGTCAGTGGGAACTTGAATCCACGCTTGTGGTTGCTTCTTCGTTCTTTTTGCACTGACATCAACTGTCTACATGTTTCCATGAGAACCCACTTATCCGAAGGATAACGTGGTAGCATGTAGGGACAACCAGTGTAGCATCCTACTCTCAAGTAAGTAAACGTTGGGAATTGAAGAAATAGGCATCCAACTTTACTTACCACCTTATAAGCCTCATCAGATACTCTCCTTCTTTCGAGAGCTGGATCAAAATTGAAAAGCAAAGGCGCAAAGAAAGCATCTGTGACCCGCCTGAAGTGATGAAAGCTTTCCTTCAGCTCTAATTGATAGAAAAATCTGTACACAGGTACCATCATCCGATTCCCTTTTGTAGATAGACCTGGGAATTGTCTCATTACAACCGCTGCGTACACCAGGTAAGAAGTCATCCTTGAAATCACTTCGCAGGAGTCCTTTCGGCCATCTGGAAACAGATGATCTAGGCTTCTTTAACCATTGAGTGTTTATTAAGGGTTTAGCTTTATTGGGATCAGCGTCAAAGACCTCTTGTGCTTTTGATATAGAAATATCAATGTATTTCTCCATATGAGGAACCTTGAAAACAATGTCAAAGAAATCAGGGTCGAGTCTTAGAATCTCGTGCCCGGAAGAATCGATCACACTTCTACTTTCTCTGATGTAGTGAGACACCACCTGAAGAACAAACTCTGTATTATGTGCGGCTGTAGGGAACATTGCCACCAAATGAAGGTTGTTGTGTACGATTGCTCTCATCGGATCAGGAAGAGGCTTCGTCTCTATTTGCTTTGCGAAATCAACCAAGTCCTGATGACCAACCTCCGTGTCTTTTATCTCTTCCACCTTGGAGAGCACTACGGTCGGCGGATAGACACCTTGATATTTGTACTTCATTTTGCCTTTTGCTTTCGAAGAAGATGGAGGTTTACTGGCAGTCATCAGAAACAACTGGAACTTTGATCACTCTGACTTGAAGATCTTTGAAAAGCAACTGCAAGGTGTTGAGCCGTAACAAACATTAGTCGTTAGGAAACATGGGAATGCGCAAAATGAGCAACGGTGATGGGAAAACATGGAGCGGATGACAAGGCACACAAAACGATGCACAAAAATGGAAGAAACAAAACTCAGGAGTGAAATGGATAGAAATGAAACTTATCTGGAAAAATTTGGAAAAAGTGTAATGGCGCCAAAATTCAGCGCCCTTACATTTTGGAGATTTTACTTTTGATGCAGGGGCGCTAAATTTTAGCGCCCTTGCATTTCTGAGAGTTAGATTTTATCTTAACATGTTTAACATGTCATGGCGCTGAAATTTGGCGCTTCAGCATCTTTGGCTTTTTTGGATAAAACAGATGTAGGGATGCACGAAAACGGCGCTCGGGGTTGGCAATTTCAGTTTTGATGGAATTACAATTCGAGTTTGTCTCATCACCATTGTGTAAGTATTCAAGTGCTAAAGAAACTTTCTTTCAAAATAAGAGATCTCTTCAATGTGCTTGTGTTAAGACGTGATTGCAAGGGTGACAAAGAAGGAATTGCAACACAAAAAACGTTGGAGAGGAACACACTCAGAGTGATGCGCAAAGAGGAGATTGTAAATGAAACGTTAGGAAGATGGCGAGAAAGAATGCGCATTCAACAAAATGTGAGGGTTCCATCGCGTGAGGTAAACAGAAAAATGCGAATGGAGAAAAACGCGCATGATGCACAAGCATTTTATGAAGAAGAAGCATGAAAACGGCACTTAGAAACGAAAATGCGAATGGAGAAGAAGACTACACGTGTGGGGAAGAAAAACGCTTGAAGAGAGAAAGAGAGAAAAGAACGCGTGGAAAGAGAACAAAGAGAAACGCATATGTAAAACCTAGAAATATATAAAAACGAATGGAGAAAGGAGAAAAATAAAGAGGAACGACTTACCCAGATGAAACGCAAGGATTTGCTAGAGAAGAATGCGAAATCCTAAAACACGTTTTTGCAGTTTGAAAAGCACTTTGCCCAGCAAGAAGAAAAGAAAGCAAAAGATCATAACAATGAAAATGGCGAATTAAAACACCTTTAAGTGAAAGAGAAAATCAAAAACCTAGCTCAAGTCGAGCAATAAATTTAGGCACGAAAAGTGGCACAATTGACGAAAAACGCAAAATCATGAAGAAACGTGCCAGGGCCAAAAAAAGTCTAAGTGTCAGGGAAAAGTGTAATGGCGCTAAAATTTAGCGCTATTACATTTTTTAGAAATTCACTTTTATGCAGGGGCGCTAAAATTTAGCGCCCCTGCACTTTTCATACTTAGCCAAATTTTGGCTTCAGGGCAGGAGCGCACTTTTATAGTGCCACTGCATTTTTCGCAATTCACTAAGTACGAACAGTGAGACTTCGCGAAGGAGCTCGTTTCGAAGGTCTTCGTGAAGCGAACATAGGGGGATGCTCGAATTGACTATTCAAGGCTTTGAAACGCATTTCGAGGTAGCTTGAAAATCACTTCGTTATGCGTACTTGAACTTCACGAATCCTAGGAAACGGACAAGTTTCGTAGGGGGGTTATCCGTGGAACGAGCGCTGCTAGATTCCGTGATAACACACTCAAGAAAAAAAACCCTTGGTTGGCAAATTGTGAGACGAAAACCCTTTTTGATTCAATTTTGGATTTGGGGACAAAACCTTCACATCTATTTGTGGTGATTCTATTCAAGGATTGCATTTGTCCTTATTGTTGCAAGTGTTTGGCTCATTTTGCAAGCAATCTGCCCTACATCAGCAAATCAGCAATTTTTGCAAGGTTTCTAAAACATATCAGCATATTCGTTGAAGATTTCCATCCTATATTGGCTGTGCCTCAAAGGTTTAGTGTTGCACCTTGTTTTAACATCATTTTCAGCCCTATTGGCGGCCCTAACACCAATCATACGGCCTCCAAGCTGCTATTGTACCTTCCTTTCAATAGTTGTACTATTACACCTAGGGTTTTCAAACTATTTCCAGCTCTTATCAACATTATCAAAACCATATCTTGTGGCTTTCAGCTATTTCCAGCCCTGCACCTAATTTTTAACTTCCATATAGCAATTCAAAAACATTTTGTAATATTTTTGGCTCACTGTACAAGTTGTACGGTCACCTATAAGTTGGCTTATTATAAATTGATTAATTGCTGCTGTTCCCTGCCCTAATTTTATGTCATCTCTTGTCATAACTGGCTTTGTATTTAATTGTTGTTTGGTGGAATGCCAAATTGGGGACTTGTTTTGATCTCATTATTGTTGGGTTTGACATAAATTGCTGCTAAAAATCAGATCTAATATTGCCTCCTGAATTTGGAGTTTCTTGGGTTTATAATCTTTGATTATTCTCTCATTTTATTATTGATGATTAAGGGTTTATCTAGCCACCCATATCTACTTATTTATTTAGTATTCCAAAGTTTTAAATAATTACCATCAGTATCATCCCTAGGGCAGATTTGAAGTTATATTTAATTGATATTATTTGTCAATCAGTTATTGATAGATGTTGAATTTTCTAAGAATTTATTGCTGATCACAATAAGCATAGAGTTTACATTATTTTGCATTTCACTTTAGTTTTATATAATTGAAAAATACAAAAAAATAGCATACTTTCCTAGGGTTCCCGATCGGGGACATTACATGAAGCTTTTGCAAAAAAGAAAAGAGGCATATTTTTTTTCCATACATTTGAAGATGCTTGACTAGAAATATCTCAATTAGCACTTCAACAACTAAAGATATTACATAGTAAGAAGTTGGTTGCACTAAGTTTGGTTTGTGCGCAGGTTTGTTTGTGATGTACTATTCATATTTGTAAACGACAGGTCCAGGCATTTCAGCACCAGTGGTTCTCATGCATTATGATGAGATCTTGTAGAAGTTGTGGCTCTCATCTACATTTCAAGAACCTGTTCCCTCAACCTCAATGAAGCTCCTTGTTTTGGAGACACTAAATATACAAACTAATGGAGTTGTAGACTTAAAGGCCATGTTTTCAATGAATTAATATGCTCACGAGGAGCTGTTGTTGATGAAGCAATTTGCACAGTCCAAAGTGAAGATGAGAAACATAAAACTGCTGACTAGATTCAATGAAGAGATCAGAAATCATTGTTGTGGAAATGGCGAAGAAGCAATGCCATAATTCTTATGTTCTTATTATAAAATTTTAGGTTTAGCTTTAGTTATTTATTATTCAAACTTAAAAACTTTTAAATATAGTATAAAAATTTAGTAAAAGTTTAATTATTATTTCTAAAAGTTTATCTAGGAACTATTAATTACTTATCTTGTAATCTATGAGGAGGATTGTGATGAAAGTTTGCTAGGATAGGTAAAATTTCATTTTGAATCACCTAGCAGAACAGTATTACTTCATCCCACTCAAGCTGAAAAGAAAAATTGTTTGAGAGTAAAAATGTGTTTAAAAGTTATCTATTCAAACCATCAAATTGAAATTCATCATAAATGGATGCATTTTCAATTGAGCCAACACCCTTCAAAAAAAAAATTCAATTAAGGGGGGAACCTGCTCCCATAAACATGACAAGAACTGGAAAAAAAAATGCCAGAACATTCAGAGATCTTCATGTAACGGTTTTTGGTCTAGAGGATCATTGGACTGATCTGGCTGAGAGAGCCAATTTACCAAGAGGCTGGAAGAAAACTTCCAATCTTGAGCTCACTACTAGCTCGAAGGCTAGATCAATAGTTTAGTAGCAAAGTTGGTTTAGAAAAAGAAGGTTCTCAGTAAGGCCAAGCCAACTACAGACTATTGTTGTTCGATGTGGTAAAGTCCCATTTACAAAGCAATTTGGTAAGGTAAAGCCCCACCTAAGGAGAAATTCTTCACCAAGGCCCAAACCAACTGAAGGTCAATGGTGTTGTTCTATGAGAAAATATCCCACTTGAAGACCAATTAAGGTAAGATCTAATTCCCATCTAAATAGCAGTTCAATAGGGCCTATCCTGCTGAGGAGGTGTAGTGTGGCCATTCCCAGTACTAATTGTAAGTCAAATTGACTATGTCCTAGTTCATATATGAAGTTGATTCTCTCTTAATATTAGAATTATATGTAATAAGGGGGGAATGTTAGGAATTATTACATATATTAGGTTAGTTTAGCAAATTAAATAACTACTTGAGTTGTTAGGGGTGTAGGATTAGAGAGTGTTAGGGGTCAATCTATCCTAAGAAATGATTAAATGGCTGTACATAGAATAGCTTTGGTTGAGTGATATTAGCATGAAAATAGATGGTACGTTATAGAAAATATGATGGGAAACAAACCATACAAATTGTATAAATACCTCTCCTCATTTGATCAACAATACAATCCTATGATTAGTATGCAATTATTTCTAACATCAATCACAAATTATTTTCCTGCACCTCAAGCATACCTTTAGCATGTGTCATATCACTATTTCCTTCATGTGATTCTCTATAACTTGGTTCCCTACTTAGTTCTTGAAAATAATTTAGACACTTTTCTTTTTTTATTTAGCAAGTGAATGACCCTATACAACATCAAAGAAGCATATACAACATCAAATATTGAAGGACCAACCAAAGAATTAGTTATGTTGTTTGGCTCTTGAGGGATGTTTGGTTGGGAATTGTGGGCTTGTTGCTTGACAATTTTCCTTGTTTGTGACTAAATCTAAATAGGCATACAAGATGATGGGACAGATTAAGATGCTAAGATGATCAAGATGATGATGAAAGGATTGACCCAACGGATTAGCAGATGAGGATATGGCTCAATGGGATTGATTTGGATGATTGATCTAAAATGGATTTGTTAAATGAGATCATATTGAGTTGATTGCCAGAAAATTGGCCAACTTGGATTGAATGATATGATGATTTGATTTGGATTGATAATCGATTAGGATGAATGATAATGACCAGAATCCGAAACCAAATTCAAGAGCGATCCTTGGTAATGCTAGATGTTGATTAATTGACTAAAGGGGGGATGTATGATAGCAACACCGAATCCAACTTGAGATTGAAGTGGATTGATTGGACCAACGAGGATGACCAACTTAGGATGGATGACCACCCTAAGTCATTTTTGATGGATGACGATTAGAGATGAACACCTAGGTCAATTTGGATAACTGCTCTAATGAGGTTTCAATGGAATAATGGTGATTTGAAATGGGGAAATGATGACCAGAACGTGGGTTTGAAATGCGTAAATGAGGAATCTAAATGGGTGAATGGATGCACAAACCAAGGGGATGAATGTTCAGGATGGTGAATGAACTCTCGAAATGAGTGTACGAATGTTTGGAACGGGGAGATGAGTGATCGAAACAGTGAAATGAGGGTCCCAAATGATGAATTAGATGAAAAAGTTAATTGGTCAAGGGTCAGGTCCACCCCTGTGGAGGGCAGGTCCACCAAAGGAACAAAAGATGGTATGTCAGATCCAAATGCCAGCAATAATCCATCATATCCTCATGTACACGCATAATATTTTTCAAAAGGAGGATAGTCTAATCTTGATAAAGGGAAGAACCTAGATGACGACAAGGAGAGATTGGTGAGTCATTCTAGAGAATTTCTTGTTGATATGTGTGATAGGGGAAAAATACTTGTTATAAAATGAACAACAAACAAAAGGAGTGCAAATAAAAACTATAAACACCCTACACCTCAAGATTGGCCCAGTTTGATTCAAAACAAAGCAAAGATAACCAAATGAAGTTGATTCACCTTGTCTCGAATCAATCCTTTGGTAGGTCTTTCAATATTTGATGTTGTATATGCTTCTTTGATGGAATTAGTTATGTTGTTTGGCTCTTGAGGGATGTTTGGTTGGGAATTGTGGGCTTGTTGCTTGACAATTTTCCTTGTCTGTGACTAAATCTAAATAGGCATACAAGATGATGGGACAGATTAAGATGCTAAGATGATCAAGATGATGATGAAAGGATTGACCCAACGGATTAGCAGATGAGGATATGGCTCAATGGGATTGATTTGGATGATTGATCTAAAATGGATTTGTTAAATGAGATCATATTGAGTTGATTGCCAGAAAATTGGCCAACTTGGATTGAATGATATGATGATTTGATTTGGATTGATAATCGATTAGGATGAATGATAATGACCAGAATCCGAAACCAAATTCAAGAGCGATCCTTGGTAATGCTAGATGTTGATTAATTGACGAAAGGGGGGATGTATGATAGCAACAGAATCCAACTTGAGATTGAAGTGGATTGATTGGACCAACGAGGATGACCAACTTAGGATGGATGACTACCCTAAGTCATTTTTGATGGATGACGATTAGAGATGAACACCTAGGTCAATTTGGATAACTGCTCTAATGAGGTTTCAATGGAATAATGGTGATTTGAAATGGGGAAATGATGACCAGAACGTGGGTTTGAAATGCGTAAATGAGGAATCTAAATGGGTGAATGGATGCACAAACCAAGGGGATGAATGTTCAAGATGGTGAATGAACTCTCAAAATGAGTGTACGAATGTTTGGAACGGGGAGATGAGTGATCGAAACAGTGAAATGAGGGTCCCAAATGATGAATTAGATGAAAAAGTTAATTGGTCAAGGGTCAGGTCCACCCCTATGGAGGGCAGGTCCACCAAAGGAACAAAAGATGGTATGTCAGATCCAAATGCCAGCAATAATCCATCATATCCTCATGTACACGCATAATATTTTTCAAAAGGAGGATAGTCTAATCTTGATAAAGGGAAGAACCTAGATGACGACAAGGAGAGATTGGTGAGTCATTCTAGAGAATTTCTTGTTGATATGTGTGATAGGGGAAAAATACTTGTTATAAAATGAACAACAAACAAAAGGAGTGCAAATAAAAACTATAAACACCCTACACCTCAAGATTGGCCCAGTTTGATTCAAAACAAAGCAAAGATAACCAAATGAAGTTGATTCACCTTGTCTCGAATCAATCCTTTGGTTGGTCCTTCAATATTTGATGTTGTATATGCTTCTTTGATGGAAAAAGATTCAACTTTCATGAGATGCTCAAAATGCATAAAAAGTAATAAAGAACTTGAGAGCTTAGAAAGTAGATATTTAAATAAAAGAAAAAAAGAATAGAAAAAGAGTGTATGAACTTGGATTTGATAATCCCTTGATCCAGAATCCCAAACCTACGATAAGCATAATCTACATTTTCAAAGCCCCCACCCACCTTGCTAACATTTTGTACTATCTTAGGATCTTGCATAGTTCGAAAACTCGGACTCGGCAAAGAAAAAAATACATAATTACAAAGAACAGTAAAATTGATGCATGAACAACAAATATAGAGATCAAATAAATTCATTTTGATTATCAATTTATCATAAATCACAAATTGCATATGCCATATGATTGCCAAAATGCTGATAATTCAAAATTTCAAAGTTTCAAGCATTGTATAATTGTATAACAGCCAGCTACAATCTACAACTTCCTCCCCCTCTTAATACTTATGCCATCTACCCTTGAACTAGAAGATGAATGTAATGTCCCTGTTTTCAATCATGACAGCATCAAATGTAGCTTTGGCTTTTTCAATGACCCTCAATCATGCCGAAGGGATATTTGATGTTCTCAAGGAGCTCAAAAGTATTTTTGGCACCTTCAGATGTCACTTCTGATTGGGTTTTTGTATTTTCCGCAATTTTAGTTGGGTTTTTGTGTTAGGCACAGGCTGGCAAGGTGACCAGCTCTAATACCACTATAATAAACCACCCCAATTTTTTCAATTTTGCAACTTGTTAGCGTTAGAAATATAATCAACTAAAATCAACTACCTTCCACTTTCTGATCATCCAAATCCCGATGTGGACAAGGTGAGAGCATATGGTGGCAAGGTTTACATTGCAATGCTGGAAAGTAACCATTTGTGCAGTGGGGTGAGTAATAAACTTTCACTTATTCAATAGTACAAACTGAAAGTAAACAACTAACAACTCTTCTGCTTTTCAGCGGTGAGTGCAAATCAAGAGCCACTTATACAGTGGGGTCAGTACAAGAAAGCCACTTATTCAGTGGATAATGAAAGATGCCACTTGTTCAGTGCGGTGAGAAACATAACCACTTATTCAGTGGGGTAAATAGGAACAAACATAATGAGCTAATTCACCGATGGTACTACCAAACGATGTTAGAATGAGAGATTGTTTACAATCAGTCTTAGAAACAACATAGACTGTTGCTACAATAAAATGATGATAACACTTGGTCCAATGCCCCAAAATGATACCCAACATCATAATAAGTAATCCCTTGATGAAAATGAACAAGTATACCTCAACAATGACACCTAGAAGTCTGAAAGTGGACTAAACATCAGAGAGATAGGTCTGAAACCCCTCAAATCAGCAAGCAAGTACATTACACGCACTCCAAGTTCTCCAAACCCCCACAAATCATCATGGAATGAATATCAATGCACGGACCTCAAACAAGCTAGAAATGGAGGCAATTCCTCCCCAAACCCTCATGTCCCCCTTGCCCAAAGTTGTACAGCCAATGAGAGGGGCGATCAGCTCCTAAAATTCAAGGACATCACCAAAAATTTTGCAATCTTACAAAACAAGTTGCCCAAAGGTGAGGAATAGGATGAACAAATGCCTAGAAAAAGATCTCCAATACTTCAGCCTACAAGAACATAAAGGTTGTAATGTCCCCTTTTTAGCGTGATCTTGTTTTGTGATGGTTAGCCTATTTTTTTTTATCCTCGTAGGCTAGGGTGTTGGATAGAGGATCTTAGTGGCAGAGTATGGTGGATATTGTCGTTTCCACCCCTTCAGTTCAGTGTTGGGCTCAGTGTAGGCCTTTGCAGTTCAGTGTTCACCAGCTTCTGTCGGCACATCAAAACACTGAGAATTGAGGGAGTTATGAATATTTTAGTGGTTAAGTCATTTAATATTATAAAGTCATGATTTGACTTTATAATAATTAAAAAGCCACTTAAAATATATTAAGGTGATGACTTAAGGTTATAAAGTGAAAATTAAAATCACTTAAGTCAATTAAAAATGCACGCCACTTGGTTAAGTGAAATATTAAACTTTTAAAGTGACTTTATACATTTTAAATGTATTTAAAATGCCCAAGTGGTCACTTTTAGAAAATCGTTCCTTTTTGGGGATATAAGGAGAAAAGGGGCAATTCAACCTCATTCTTGATGATCATTTGAAATTGCTTCTTTTTTATCTTCTTTGTGCATTTGTCTGCGACAAGGGTTACAGTGATTTACCACCATTGGAGAGCGACAATTCTTCAGTGATTTGCATTCTTGAGGCTATGAAAGATCAGTTGAATCTGTGCTACAGTGAGGGCTTCAATCCAGGAGTCCATTTGAGCTTCACTAGAGTATATATGTTCAGTATTTCATCAAATTTGCAATAAGGGAGAGGGCTTTATCATCTGGATGCCTTCATTCATCATCTGACTACATCTACATAGAGGTCGTACCATTCCTGCTGAGGGTCATACTATTCACCTTGGGAAGCGTGTTTCTCTGGGAGAGGCATGCGAAGGAAAAGGAAAAAACGCCTTCCCTTTTGGCCATTCTTTAGTTCCATCTTGATTGCCTCGTGTTCACTAGTCCATTTCCATAGCTACCGGCAGGGAGAAATCACATCCAGGTAGTTGGCATTGGATTTCTTCAGTTTTCAAGGTTCTTGACTGGCAAGCTCCAGAATTTCTTATTTAAATAATCTAAGGACCCCCGGGTATGTTTGTTGTTTGAAATCTCTTTGTTGCAGTTGTTTAAGACTTAATACAATGGCAGTTTCTCAGTTTTATCTTTAGATTCCATTTTATCACCATTTTATGCTTGGCGCACTTCCCAAAAATTGCTTTAAAATTCATAAAAAACACAAGAAAACGCACCAGAACTTCACAGTTTAGCAATTGGTAGATTTGGAACCAGTTGGGTTCATCATAGTGGTATCAGAGCTTATTAATCTTGCTAGCATGGAGGGTTAGATCCATATGCATCATCATCATTTGGGTCCTAATGGGTTCTACACACGCAGACGACCTGGTTTGCAAAGGAATCAATTTCAGTTTGGGAATTCACAGGTTGAAAACCCATTTGAAGAAATTCCTTTAGAAAACATGGCAGACAGGGATACAGTTGCGCCTGACAGGAACCCTCTTAATGAAGAGTATAGAGAAACCAAAGATATTATGAGAGGATTAGTAGCTAGACAGGAACAAGTGGCAAATGTACTTCAGCAGCTTAGTACCGCCGTACAACATTTGACTGTTCACAGAATCATGAATAGGAAGGTAGTGTACATGGAGCCCCACGAAGGACAGTAACTCCAGCACGCACCTATGACAGGCCTACTCGCCCTACATTTGAGAGAAATGAACTCAAAGAGGGAAACGAGGAGGAGGAAGGTGATTTGGCCTTTAAAGATAATGTGATGACATTACATGATGAGTAGGAAGCACTACCACAAAGAGTTAAGGATCACCTTAACTTTCGCAGATTTATGAGCCAAAAGAGAGAGCGTGGCAGGAACAGGACAGACAGGAGGCCTAGAAACAAGAACCATGATCTGAGATAGGCAACAAACAAACTCACTTTGACCAACTTTGATGGTAGTGACAGAGTCATGGCTCGAGCTTGGGTGAGTAAACTAGATACCTTCTTGACATTATGTCCAATGGCAGAAGAGGATGCCATAAGGTTCACAGCTCTACACTTGGATGGCGTACCCCATGACTAGTGGCACCATGGCATGGTTACATTACAACATGACCGGATCACTACTTATCAGAAGTTCACAGATAGGTTGGTTGAGAGATTTGACAAACGAGATCCAGAGTTATACTTCAGAGATCTCACTCAGCTGAAGAAGATGGGCAGTTTAGAGTCCTATATTGGTGAGTTTCAGAAACTCTCGGTCATGGTAATCGGAATATCAGAGAGAAGATTGGTCATACTTTTTGTAGAGGGGCTATTTGAGCCTATGAAGGGTTGGATCAAGGCTTTTGATCCCCCTACCTTGCAGGAGGAGGAAAGCTCATAGCATGGAACTTACAACTTCGCGTAGTAAGTCCGAATCAAAACCATCCTCATCCTACAATGATAACAGATCTGATCCAAAGAAAACAAAAAACCAAGACCAAAAGGAAAAGTTTGTAGCACCTTTGGATAGAGAGACGATCAATGATTTACGTAGGAGGAAGCTCTGTTTTTATTGCAAGGGTCCTTATGACATAAACCATGATTGTCCTCTTAAGCCTAAGGGTTAGAATAGACAAATGGAGTGGTTTTATGAGGGTGATGACATGACTAATTTATCAGACCAGCAAACTATTATTGCAGATGGGAGTTTCCGTTCTATCACTCTCGTTAGTGAGAATTGTGGGAAGATAGAGCAAGAGATTTTAGAGGAGGAGCATGAGATGTTTCAGGAGTATGATTTTGTTTCTTGCTCCTGGGGCTCAGAGGTGTTTGATTGGGATCAGCACAGATATGAGGTTCAGTTTGTGAACAACCCTCTTTTTGAGGCGGATGCTACATTGTCTCATGATAATCCGCTCTTCGAGGTAGATGCTGATTCTACTCCTGACCCTGATTTGGGGGTGAGCATTGATCGTAGTATCTGGGATTCTTTTTGTGCATCGAGATTTCAGACAGGGCTCGTTGAGGAGTTTCATAGTGTGTACATGGTAAGGAGTGTTCACAGTTTCACTTTTGATCTTCATGTACATGATTTGTTTGGGATGCACAATTCAGTTGCGCACGTACTAGGCAGTTTGTATGACAGCTTACATTGCACAGACATGGGAAGCAAACTTGGTTAGCTTTCTGAGTTACTTCCTCTTGCGACACCTGATGTTGAGTTGATATGGTTCAGCATGATTTGTCAATTGTTCAAATGTTGGTGTTACAGGAGTTGGTTGGTGGCATGAGGGACATTACACAGCACTTTCCTTGGGATCTTGGTGGAGTGGTGTATTCTTTGTTGTTGACGTTTAAATTAGCACCTCTGGAGTGCTGATTGTAAACGTTCAACTATTTCAAATGTTTTGCAACACTTCTTCGTTATTTTAAGAGGAGAAGTCCCTCTCTGATGGGAGCAATGCGTAAGGGAAATGTAAACTAAAGTTCCTATCTTTTTATGCTTCAGCGGTAGGACACAAGGGTGCACAAACACAATGCGCCGTAGCTAAGCTTTTTCTCTGGTTTCTGCAGATCTCAACTACGACTATTCTAGCTTCTATCTATCCAATACCTTCAAGGTAAACAGAGCATGAGGGTAAAGGAGCGGGAATGGGTTGGTTGGATCACCTGAATTTGCCGTCTCCTGAGAATATGACCGAGGCTCTGAACTCTCGGGTATACACCGGGATAAGGTTGGTACAAGCAAACACTCTTTCACGGTAAACTAGATCACGAGACACGCCCGAAAAGGAGGGAGGGGACTCCCTATCCGGTATGGGCTGGAAATAGTTACAAGAAATGGCACTAAATTCGATGCCTTATTGCTTGAGCTTTGCTAAGGAGGGAGGGACTCCTATCGAGGAAATTATGGCAGGTAATACGATTAAACAACAACGAGCGATAACATTAATAACAAATGTCCAAGGAGGAGGGACTCCTATCCGAGGAGGGAAATGAAACAACGAGCTATTAGATACAAGACGTGGACATAACTCAAAAAGATTGACCAAAATGCAAGCGCCTTCTGATATTCTCCTTCAAAGCTTTATCAATGAATTACAAAGGTTGGGAAAGCAAAGGCACGAAATCATGCACAATTACGATCGACCAACAAACTCTCATCCAAGAGTGAACAAATATCCGCTTTCAAAGCTGTTGGCAACAATGGCGCAGCAATTTTGCATAGCAAGTAAAAGTTAAACAAATAATAAGCCCAAGGTTCTTATTTATAGAACTCAAAGGAGTGGGCAACCCCAAAATATCCTTGAGTTAACAATGAGTTCTTGCCAATCAATTAGCAAGATTTATTCCTAAAAAGGGGGAACAAGCAATTAACTGGAAAACTACTTCAGTTAACTAAAAGTAAACAAAAGGTGAACCTTAATGTAAGTACCCTTCCAAAATAGACATCCACGTTCAGTGGAGATCTAAGATCCACAAATCATGGAAGCCGATTAGACATCCTTAATCAGTGGGATCTGACAATGCATGATTTAAGGGATATGGAGTTAACTTGGAAAGGGACATCAAGTTAACTCCAACTTCATTTAATGCCTTCTTGAGTTGACTTGTAATGAGGCATCAAGTCAACTTCAAGTGTCATAAATGCCAATTGGAAAGGTAGGACGTCCTTCCTAGGTGTCTTTTCACACTTCACCATTTCTGGTCAACAGCTCCTTGATCCATGTGTTGACTTCTTCCGTTTCCGGATAGTCAATGCTTTGATGACATGACATCTCTTTTTGCGCAAGCTATTGCTCTTGGTAACTTTGGCGGCTCCATGCTTGGAATGACCTCTTCGCAGCTGGCACGCCAAGGTGCTTACTGCCACGCGGGAGGTGGTAATATTGGTCTTTTTGCTGCAAGATCAGCCTTTCTCTCTTCTTCGTCCAGAGTAATTGTTGCGGCTCTCCACTGAGCGGGAGATGTATTCTTTTCAAAGATAAAGATCTGCAGACTGCTGATGATGTTTGTTTGCTCTCCAACAATGTGTGTAAGATCTGGTTGGAGAGTTGCTGGTGCAAGGTCTGGTTGTTCAATTGGAGCCCAAGGACGCCAAATTGTCATTTTGTGAAGAAGAA
>VDFB02367446.1:0-16463 GCA_007258455.2 Sequoia sempervirens
TAGATTGTGACAAGGACTAAGGACTGTCTATGTCCTACCTTGGTAGATGTGGATCTCTTTGACAATGATGCTATCAACATTGACCTGCCATCGACGGGCACACTAGATAGTGTCAGTGTGGACCGATCCTTTTTGGTGTGGTGGGCGACACACCATCCCGCCCCACTTTTCGTAGTGGATGCCCCTAGGGGGATTTTGACTTGCAAGGGGACATCTCGCCATAGCTACCTAAACAAAGGTGAAGGCACAAAGGCAACAATGAGGTGGAGGAGTAGTAGCAGGAGGAGTAGGAGTAGGCCAAGGAGGCTAGGCTGACACTGCTAAGATACAAGAGGTGGTGGAGGATGTCATACCCTCCACCAGCTACTCCTGCTTCATTGGACCCACCAGCCCTTGCTGCATCTAAGGTGGCTCCTAACACTGATAGTGTAGGACTGAGTGCACCTCCTCCCTCTAACCCATTCTGGTAGCCAGGGGACCTAGTTATGACAGTTATTTGTGTTGTTTCATTTAAATATTTCCAGTTTTCATCTCATGTAAACTCATATCATGTTTCAATTTTATACACTTCATGATACTGATGTACTTTCTAATTTTGTTATTGTAGTGGATACTTAGGGATGGACTGGGTTCTTCATCTAGTGCATATTAGAGGTGGCCCTTACTATGCCTATCTAAGGAACAATTCTAGATGCCTATCAGATAGTTTCAGTGGGATGACATGTCCACCTTTTTGAGCTAGTAGTGCATCTGAGGACTACATATGAGGAGCCACATGAAGAGGTGGTGTAGAGGATGGTTGATGTTACCATAGTATAGGGGCAACATGACTAGCTGTTGGGGGAGTTGTGGATGGAATTCACAAAGTGAGACACTATCATGATGAGGGCTGATGCCACTAAGTAGGCATGTGACACCCTTTAGAGCTATCTTGATGACCTTGTAGGACAGTCGACAATCGTGATCCTGATAGGTGATCAACAATTGTAGCAAGAGCTAATGCAGGAACAGATGCAAATATGCTCTCTTCAAGGAGAGATTAGGGGGATGCACACAGTCATGTTTGGATCATGCTCACACAACTCCAAATCCATCTCCACTATGTAGCCCCTACCCAGACCACAACCACAGGAAAAGATAGAGAGTTCTAGGAGCCACATGCCTTAGGCATAGAGAGCTTCCATTTTGTACATCATTTTTGTAGTTGTGATATATATTTGTAGATCTTTTTTGTACAAACATTGATACACATATTTAGTAGCCACTCCTTTTTTGATGATAGTGGCCCATCATGTAATTATATATATATATACGAGATACTGATTCTAACATTATGGCATTGTATACTTTTATGTGTATGTTTCTTTGCTTTTATGTATGTTGATGCTATGGATGTTATGTAGGTGTATGGATACATTAGATTCTATCATGATTTAGTGAACACATATGGATGTATGTTAGTTAAATACAATAATGATCTAACTACCTTAAAAGATATAATGTAATGCATAGATACACAACATAGTAGGATACATGTATGTATGCCATACACACACATACATGATAACACCATAATTTTTTTTTTCATAATGTGTTAATGAATAATGTCAACATATGCAATGCTACAACCCTTAAAGAGTGAACACCACACATATGATGCATTAGACACTACACATAATATCAAGGAAGATACATTGCATGAATGGGTTCTTTTAAGGGAATTCCATCCATAGATAATAATCCATAGGCACCTGAACCATACATGAAGATGACAATGTAAGGGCCTAACCAATTAGGACTAAATTTTCCCCTTTGATCAGAAGACATATTTACATTTCTTTGATTCTCATAGAGGACCAAGTCACCTATCTCAAAAGTTATAGGTAGTACACTTTGATTATATTGTCTGGATAATGATCATTGATAAGATTTAAGATGATCGAGGGATTGTAATTGGTGATCATTGAGCATCTCTAGCTAATGCAAACAATTAGCTCGGTAAGTTTTTTCATCAATTAACCCTTTAAGGGAAACCCACAAAGACGAAATTTCCAACTCTAAAGGCATGATAGCTTTGACACCATACACGAGGTTGTAAGGCGTCATTCCCATTGCCATAAAAACACTCATATGATAAGCCCACAAAGCATATGTCAATTGAATATGCCAATCCTTATCATGTTTATTAACTATTTTGCAAAGAATAAGCTCAAGAGTCTTATTACATGCTTCTGCTTGGCCATTGGATTGAGGATAATATGGTGTAGAAAATCTAAGTTGAATGTGGAAATTCTCTAGGAATTCCTTTACTTCGTTGTTCTTGAATGGCGTACCATTGTCAGAAACAAGCATAGCAGGCAATCCAAAATGAGAAATAATGTTGTTTAAGAGAAAACTATAAATAGCCTCAATATTCATGGATCAAAATGGGATGGCTTTGACCCACTTTGTGAAGTAATCTTTAGCAGTGATAATAAAAGCATGTCCATTAGAAGGAGGTGATATATTTCAATAATATCCAACCCCTATTTTGTAAATGGCCAAGGAGGGGTTTGATTTTGTAACTCTTGTGTAGGTGCTTGAATAAGATGACTATGTTGCTGACATTACGGGCACTTTTTAACGAAGTTGAAGGAATCTTGTTCCATCATTTTCCAAAAGTATCCCATGTGTATCAATTTCCTCACCAGGGATTTACCACCAAAGTGTGCACCCCCTAAACCCGAATGTGATTCTTTAAGGGAAAGGGGTATTTCCACTTTAGTGAGACATCGAAGAAGAAAACTATTATAAGATTTTTGATAGAGAATGTTTGACAAGATAACGAAATAGACTGAAAGCTTTCATATACAAGTGTGATCATTCTCCATCGCATCATCAAGAAAGTTTCTAATTTTTAGGTAATTTTAAATGTTAGAAAACCATTCTCCTGAGTCTATGTGAGAACACAAAAAAGCATCAGATTCAGGTTGATCAAAAAAGTTGGAGAACAAAAGACCTAAACCACAAAGTAGTATTCTTTCATATCCTCATTCGAAGGTACTAGGGAAGCAGGGCTTTCTATGGCATCTCCATGTCTATTTTCTCTCCTAGGGACACTGTCTATCATGAAAGAGAGCCATTTAAGCAAGGAAAAAGTGAGGTATTGATATAGAGACAACTTACTTTTCTTAGCTTGATAGGCTCCCATAATTTGATTCACAATAAGCTTAGAATAACCCAGTATATGAAGATGTCTTATTTTTAGTGCAATCGCAGAATGCAAGCCAACAATGAGGGCTTTGTACTGTGGGATGTATTAGTGCAGGTAAATTCTAATCAAAAGGAGAGAGGGACTGACTTACCTTCAAGTGATATTAGAACCACACTTGATCCAGAACCAACCTAACATCTCAACCCATCAAATTACATTTTCCATTTGAGGTCATAATTGATTACATGAATGTCTCATCAGGAAACAAATCCAAGCCTGGGAAGGAGCGAGACGAGGAAGCATCTTCCAATTGATCAGAAACCGCTTGACCCTTTATTGACTTCTTACTAATAATATTTATGTCAAACTCAGAAATTAACATCACCCATTTCACTAACCTCCCAACGAGGTTGGTACTTGAGAAAAAATTCCTTAGAAGGTCACTTTTTACATTGACATGTGTTTCAACATGAAGAAGGCAATGTCTTAGCTTCTATGTAGCAAAGATGAGAGCAAGACATTGCTTCTCCATGGAGGAATAACAAGTTTCTAAATCAACCAGGACACGAATAATGTAGTAGACCGCTCTCTCTTTCTCGCCATCATCATACTAAGCAAGAAAAGTTGCTAAAGCATATGGTGATGCTTCGAGGTAAAGAAAAAGGGGTCTATCCTGCATAGCTAACATCGGTACCATAGGATTGTCCAAATAGGCTTTGATTGACTCAAAAGCTTTCTAGCACTCTTCATCCCATATAAAGCGAACATATTTCTTTAACAAATGAGTGAAAGAAAGGGTACGATTAGCCAATTGAGATATGAATCTTTGAATTGCCTGAATCTTCCCTTGTAAACTTTGCAACTCAATGATATTCCTGTGTGGAGGCATGTTAACAATAGCATCAATATTATTTGTGTTGACCTTGAGTCCATGATGAGAGACTATAAATATCATAATTTTTCCCACATATACACTAAAGAAACACTTAAGAGGATTAAGTCTCATCTCATAGAGTCAAATCCTCTCAAAAATAAGATGAAGGTTCTTTACATGATCTTGACAGGTTATAGACTTCGCCAAGATATCATCAACATAATCTTCTAAAATCTTATGAATGAAATCATGAAATATTAGGGTCATTTCCCATTGGTAGGTAGCTCCCACATTATTTAACCCAAAGGGAATGACCACATAAGAGAAAGTACCCCAATGGGTAGTGTAGGTTGTCTTTTATTGATCCTCTAGGTTAATATAGATTTGATTGTAACCCGAGAAACCATCCATGAAAGATAACAAGGCATGGCCTACAATCAAATCCACAATCATATCTATATTAGGTAGCAAAAAATAATCTTTAAGAGAGGATTTATTGAGATCATGAAAGTCAATACATATATGAATAGGCCATCAAGTTTTCTAATGGAAACAATATTTGAGATCCAAGGGGAGTAGTTGATTGGTGGATAAAGCCTACTTTTAGTAGCTTCTCTATCTTGATCTTAACCAACAATGTGACCTTGGGATTAATATTTCAGATGTTCTACTTAACCATCTTGGAATTGGGACATAAGATGATATTGTGAACCATTATATATTCATCTATACTGGGCATGTCCTCATACATCCAAGCAAATATATCTAGATGATAATGTAGGAGATTAGAATGTTCCTCTACTTCTTCCAAAGAAAGGCACTTTCCAATCTTAATCACCCTTTCAAAAGACTTAGGATCCATAGATATTTTAGTAGTATCTCCCTTGAGGAGGGAACTATGATCTCCATGATGCAATACTGGGACACCACCTTGAACATTAGCTAGGGGGTACTCCTCATCAATACTCAAGACAAATTATCCAAAAATTCCCATTCATTTAGGCGATACAAGAATCATCTTTTGTGATGAAAAGGAGGAAAAGGGGAGTAGGAACCTAAGAATTATTTAAGTGCTTCATCTAAAGAGAAGACATACAAAGGGACCTTTTCATTCTGCACCTCATTCTCTATTAGTTCAGGATGGAACAAACTAAGTGGTTCAATCAAATTCATGTTAACACTCCACCAAGGTTTTTGCTTAGATTGTTCAATAGAGCATCCCAGACCTAGCTAATGCTTATGAGGCTTGAACTAGATAGGGACTTGGATTCCTTGCTCAATATGTCCAAGGCCTTTTCTCCTGTAGCCATATTGAGAAGCGAGTCTATATTTGAAACCATAGCGAGTTTGCAAAACTTCAGAAGGCGGTGGTTTCATGTAGAGAGCTTCATTCCACCAATGAACATTAAATGAATAGGATCACAATTTTCCTCCTTAATAGGAGTATCATCCAATTTTTCATTAGAGGAATTCAAGGTTATTAGAAGTTTTAAATGAGTGGGATTCACTTTTTATTCTCCAATAAATAATTCAAAGAATTCCAAAGACACCCAATCATCACCAAGGAAAGCATTCGATTAAGAAGAAGAGGTAGGCGGGGGAGACTTAGGGCTTTCTACTTTAGGTGGTTCATCTTTAACGATGTTTGCTTCAGGGAAAACCTCCATGGAGGGTATCACCAAGGAACACATCATAGAATCATAAGTTTAAGATGGAATACAATTCTTAAGAGTGGAGACAACTGAATTTGAACAACAACCACTAGCTCACAAAGGTGAACAACTTCTAGGTTAGCTTTGACTGTGACCACTCGATTATTTGCAACAAAATTTAGAGAATGATGTAGAGTGGAAGTTACAACATCTATAGCATGAATCCAAGGTCTCCCCAAAATAATATTGTAAGGTAAAGGCCTGGGAATCACATAAATAAAGTGAGTAAGGTAATGGGGCCTAGCTATAAAGGCAATATTATTGTGCCTAGAGCTTGATGACTGACATTATTGAACCCATGAATGTACAAAGAAGAAGTAGCTAGAGAAGAGAATATACTTTAGTCTTAGGTAGTAGGCTGATACCACAAAAATTGAGAGCCGAACCAGTGTCAATGAGGGTACACCTAATACCAATAGTATTAACATTAACTATAATCATTCAAGGATTTTCTTGCTTCTGCACATCCGAAGGTGAGAGTTCTTGTAGATAGAATGTAATATTCGGTGAATCCACATGAATATGAGCCATTAGCATATTAACATCCATGGGCCTAGCAGAGGTAGCCAAGAGAATCTTTTGCAAGGCTTCTTGAATCATTTCCAAATAAATTAGGGTGGTCTAAAGAAAATCCTAAAGTGAGATCTTAGTCGGAGTAATACAAAGTTGCTCAACAAGATCATAATCACCTAGTTCTTTATTCATAGGTTTAGGTGCTGAAGGAAGACTTGGTTGAGAAGGTGGTAAAGAAGTAGGATCTTGAGTAGGTTGAGGTATAGGAATAGAAGGTTGTTGATCCAAATTCTATTTATTTATTCTTGTGTTATACGTGTGCCCAACAACATTGTAAGAATCAGAGTCCATAGCTTTTACGAACCTTGAATACAAATCTGGTGCATCATTGCGATATAAAATTCCACAAACAAAATGATCCTTCTTAGGAGAATGGATGGTTGGGGTCAAGTAAATGATAGGATTTTAAGAGCTTGGAGAAGCCACAAAGACCACCACAACATTTACCAACTCATTATCTTGTAGAGGAAGATTTTGTTTAGAATATTTATGAATGGGGGAAGAAACTTCTAAGAAATCATCTAGAGTGTCATCCAACATGTCAAAATATTCCTTAGAATAAGCATTATCATAGACATGGAAACATTGTAAAAATAGATCTAACATGGTTCATGTTGGGTTCACCAAAATGTGAGATAAGGGGGATTCACTACACATGAGTCTCTTCGTTCTCAAGAGAATCCTAGGGAACGAACTGCCCTTATCCACCTCAACATAAATTGAATGAAGAAATTACAGAGGAAGTGTATATAGGTTAACTATTAGAGAAGACTACTTCAAACTCTAAGAGAGTGAAACTTCTAGATTTTTGCCTCTGATAGACTAGCTCTCAGCCAAAGGATAGTAGCACAAATTTAGGATGCCAGGGCAGTGCATTGGTGTCCAAATGGAGTGCTCGCGTCCTAAGCAACAAAGAGCTGAAGAACTCAGGTGGGTGAAACAAAGTTTCATTACCTGACCTAGAACTGAGATCTACTTAATAGAGTGATAAAATAAAGAGCATAAACTATGAGAGAACACAAGGAGAATTTGAGGAAAACTTACTAACAATCGTATGTTCGAGTCTTTGCTCCAAGCTCTACTTCACAGCCTACACACAAGGTGAACAAGGGAAAATGTTGGGGCTGTATAGGGGTCTTCTGCACTTAGACCCCCACTTTGGTTTTCCCACCTCTATAGAAAGCCAAATAGAAAGAGAGTGTAATCGAAATGGAAAAAGGGAGTGGTGAAAGAAAAACTCGCTTCAAGAGTAGAACCCACACCACCAAGTAGTAAATGAACAAGAGATCTAATCTATCTGCAAATAGAAAAGAGTGAGAGAGCGTTAGCAATAGGCCTCAACCCCCTCTTGAACACACAAATTCATCGTTGAATGCTTGATAGAGAGCTTTGGATATTAGAGGGACCTTAGTATGACAAAGCTTTGCTTATAGAAGTGTTGTTGTCAAGAGTGAAAGAGATTCAAGAATGAAGTTCAAGACAAAAGCTTAATTGAATGAGTGAACCCACAAAACAAGAGAAAATGAGGGGTTTTGTTGCATGCAAGGGTGGAAAAGAGCCGTTACATTTAAAAATTTAATTGTTGGGACACATTTCAAGAGTCAGGATTCAAGATTCCTCATTTCAAACTCGAAAAACCGCCAGGACACTAGCACGCCATGTAGACATCTGCACACCATGCAGGAATCCAAGGCATTTTTGGGAAATGTGTCATCAAGATGCTATTGCTTCACCATTGGTCTGGATGGAGCTGGAATCGTGAAATTATGACCCATGGGATTTTTTCCATTAATGTATTTAGGCGTTATAAATGCTAGGTAAAGTGCTAAAATGTAGAATTGTCCCTAGGTGCAATTCTGTGACATTACAATGAGAATGGTTTTGTGTTTCTCATAGTATTCAAATGTAAGTATTCCATTCTTTCTAATCATGTATGTTCACAACCAAGTTCTGGAAACAACAACTGAACCTGTATGATCATTAGTTTTTTATCAACTAAATATACTTAGAATAACAAATCTATATTATTCAAAACAACCTAAATGATGATGAAATGGTAATGCAAAATATAAAATATGCTTAGAATAACAAATCTATATTATTCTAAAAAACCTAAATAATGATGAAATGGTAATGCAACCAAGTTTCAGAAACAACAACTGAACCTGTAGGATACATGAACCCATCATCATCTATCATCAGTTGTGTTAACTTCTTTCCTTGTACACATTGTGCCAACCAATAGTATGATCCCTCTTCATTCCCCTATGGTGCTACAACTACATAGACATGTCCTGGCTATACAAGATCTGAAAGATGGCCGTAGTCAAGTGAACTTTCCATTTCATCTTCTAAAGAGGATTGTGCTATAGATAAAGGGGTTAGGTATTGTGGAATCCATGTATCTACCCACTCACTTGACTCACATTAATCCCAATCATAATGAATACAATTTTGACAAAAACAAACCAACTCTTGTTTCCATATGGTCCATGCACCCACATCTGAGCTTCGAAATGAACACATCTTTGAATATTATCTAATTGTTTGTGTAGACATCTAAATTTAATCACTTCCATATGATTAAATTTGTTGCCTTTCTGTCTATCATATTAATATTAATTTATTAAATTAATATTACACCTTTCGCCTCACATCGGTAAAGTATTTAATGTAATAATTAATACTTTATCTTTCACCTTATTCCTCTCTAAATTAAATAAATATGCTAATTTATTTAATTTAGTCATTTTTCACCTTTTTGATTTAAAATCAATTTAAAATTCCTCACTTTCTCTCTCCTTGTCACATCCTCCATAACCTTGCTCTAATCTGAATTAATTTAATTAATTCATGATTATGATGTGCATTCTCTTAATCAGAGATTAATGTCACATCCTCCTACATTTGCCACTTGCCTCTAATCTTCCATTAATTATCCTAATCCAATGTTTGCACAACCTTAGCCAAGGTCATTAGCTATTTCTAGCACCACTTTTTGGTCAATTCTTCCATTTTTCCTTTCTAGATATTGACTCTCCTTCCCATGAGAATTTTTAATTCTCGTTTATTTATCCCATGTCTCTCTCCTCCCTATGTGAATTCTTAATTCACATTCCATTCTTCCAAGGCTTCTAGAACCTTGGACTTGTCACAATCTCCACATGTGACCAAGTCCCACCTTTTTGGAGCCCACCTTTTACCCTCTAGATCATCCTAGGAATGTGAATTTTTAATTCATTTATATCTAACCACCTTTCATTTTCCCATGTAAATTTTTGAGGAATTCCAAAATTCCTCAAATGTCTCTTTCACTCCCACTTGGGAACAAGAAATCCCTTTTTGTGAAAATCTCCTCACTCCCCAAGGTGCATGTCCTTTTCCACCTCATGTACCTTCTTGACAACTCATCTCCATCTCATACCCCCTTATCCACTTCACCCTCCACATGTCAAGATGTGAGGACTTGTGGGTTCTCAACCCACCTTAGCCCTTCATCTTGGCCTTGTTGGAGCAATCTTGACTGTTGAATTCTCTAGAGAATTCAAATTCTCCTATAAATACCCCCTCCTCAAGGGCATTTTCAACACTTTGCATTCTCATAACTACATGCTGCCAATTTGAATCCACAATCCTTTACTATCATCTAGCCATCTTTTTAATCATCTGCACATCTAATCTTGCATCTAGTCATTCAAGCAATCATCTAAGGAGCACACAATCCATTCCAAGCAAAGGCCAATCAAAGGGATATCAACAACAAGGGAGGTAAAATTGTTTGTGTTTCATTTTATTTACATTCCTTTTCGTTATATCACTCTTTTGGCTAATCTTGAGGTGTCCTTGGTATTTTGTCATTCACATTTCTTAGTTAGTTTGCACATTTAGAGTAGGATAGATATCAAGGTATACATTTCTGGCACGCCCGGTGGGACCCACAAACGGGTCTTGCATTTAACTTCCCTTTTAGATTAAGTATTTTGCAGGAAAAGCTCGTAGAAACGCGGTAGCGCCCCCGCAGAAACGTGGTAGCGCCCCCGCAGAAACGCGGTAGCGCCCCCGCAGAAACGCGGTCGCGCCCCTACAGAAACGCGGTAGCGCCCCCACAGAAACGCAGTAGCACCCTCGCAGAAAGGCAGCAGCGCCCCAAAACAGCACAGTTTGGAAGGTAAAATGTGCATTTTTACTTCGTTTTTGCTCTAGTTTTTTACTGTTTTCACGTGATAACTCCCTAACATTGTTTTGGCAAGAATATTGTTGCTTTTCGCTAACGTTTTGCAGCATATTGTGGTGAAATTTGACCAAAGACGAAAAGGAGGACAACTAACATTTGTTTGCAGGGTGATCTACATAATCAGATTTTCCAAAAATTATCCTTGCTATTTTCGAACATAGTCTAATTAGGGGGATTAAACCTCATTGCTTGCTATTTTTGTTTGTTCTTGTGTTACCCAAGGGGATATTAATTCGTTTTCACTTTCCCCTTGCACTTCGTGTGAGCCTGGGGAGTAGTTGGAAACGGTTAGTATCCTCTTTTTAGTGGGACCTGCTTGGGGATTTCATCACCCCAAGGGACGATTCCAACCACGTGTACCGGCGGGGTATATAAAGGGGGGAGAACGAAAGTTGTACCCCAATCCAGTTGCGTCGTAATTGGCAGAGCGTCGAAATGGGTGATACCTGAATGGAAGGCGTGAAGGTTGATGCAAAACCTTCAATTATCTTCTTTGGGGTTCGACTCAGCTTGTGACCCAGATGATTTCACGGTTGTGCCTCACGTACCGAGAGTATATCGAGGACTCCCTAGAAGCCTTGTGCATCCTAGATTAAGACTTTGCCTTGCCATACCCATAATATTAATCATAGGATTGTGCTTGCTTGAGGTGTTTTCTTGAGAAAAATTTGTCAAAATTTTTGATACTTTGGACTTGTTTTATCTTTTTGTGTCCTTGCCATAACCTTTGCCATCAAAACCAAACTTTGTCACATCACAGAAAGCTGTCTACACCCCTACAGAAAGGCGGTAGCGCCCCTGATTTACTACAGAAAGCTATCTGCGCCCCTGCAGAAAGGCGGTAGCGCCCCTGATTTACTGTAGAAAGGCGGTAGCCCCCCTAATTTACTGCAAAAAGGTGGTGGCGCCCCTGATTCACTGCAGAACGCTGTCTACGCCCCTGATTTTGTTGTCAATGCCCTGAAAGTACCCCCATTTGGATTCGTTAGCCTCTAAATCACCACTTAATCATTCCCAACCATTATCCCATCATCCTAAGTCTCCATTTTGTCATTCTAAGTCTCCCGAAACCTCCATTTTATCCATTTAAACCTCCATTCTGTCACTCCAAATTTTCGTTAACCATTATAAATCCCCATTCATTCTCCACGAATCATCTTTAATCCACCTTTTCATTTTAATTTCCCATTCACAAACCTAACAAACATTGCAACTTTACCATTCACACCTCCCAAACACCATCCATAGCCAAACCATCCTAACCTTGTATTACAAAGTGGTTACCTAAGTTGACTATAGCACTTGAAGTTGATTATTAGTCTTTAACTTCAACCCCAATCAATTCCCTTCCATCTTGAGGTGAAGTCGGTGTTGTAAGTTATCATCCTCAGTCTAATCAATCCATTCCTAGCTTAAGGTGGATTCGGTGCCGTAATCATCCTATTAATCAATCCAAGCTCTAGGGTCACTAAGGGTAATCTCACGTGATCAAGCTTAAGGTCGCTCTCTCACATCTTTCATACCCAAATCCAATCCAATCCAATCCAATCAAATCCAATCAAATCAAATCCAATCCAATCCAAATTCAAATCCAATCAAATCCAATCCAATCAAATCAAATCCAATCCAATCCAATCCAATCCAATCAAATCCAAATCCTAATCTAATCAAATCCAATCCAATCGTAATCCAATCCAATCCAACATATCCTAACAAAATCTGATCCAAATCCAAACCCCATATAAATCACACCTTATCCAATCATAATCAAATCATTTGACAAGGTCATTAATCTACTCATCCCACATTTGCATGCCCGTTCTGACCCGTTCACAGGCAAAGAAAATGGCCGACCGTCAAGCTCAGAATGCCCAACCAAGCAACCCCCAAGATCCCAAAAACACAATCAATGTCTCATCAGATCCTAACAAGGGCACCAACGCCCCTCATGATCCTCATAACGGTACTTCATCACAGTCTAACACTAAGAATCAGAATAACTCGCCACATGGTGAAGAAAGTATGGTTAGCCAACCTGAACTCACACTTGCGGAACATTTTAGTAATCCCGCTAATGTGCAAATGACTGACCGTTTGCTTGAGAAACATGGGGAAGAAATCTTGGCCCACTTGATTGAGAAGGGGGTTAAACCTCCCTCCAATGTTGACTTATCCAAATATAAGGGCGCCCCATCTAACGTACTCCAAGAGTCCCAAAATACACCCGAAGGTTCATACTTTTCCAATGTTCCTCCAGTCGAGGGTTGGCATCAACCTGAATTTGGCAATGCCGTTCTTTATCAAGTTAATTATCCCCCACACGCTTCGACCTCAGCTATAGGTGGACCTCAAGTGCCTGACCCCAATAATCCTTTTGCTTACGACATGCCACCAAGTGTTCCACAACCTCCTCCATTGGCGTTAACAACACCCCTCTCTTCCAACCAACCTCCAGTCAACATTGGGAGCACATCCTTTGCCACATCCCTTCCGCCTCCTAGGGCCACCAGTATACCACCTCAATAGGTTCACCAATCCACCATTCCACCTCAATTACCTCCACAAGGCACACCCCAGCTGAACATTCCGAGCGGAACCCAACAACCCCCTTTACAAAATACGCCTACGCTACCTCCGCCATCTCATCCACAACAACTTATACACAATGCTTTGGCCCCTTCACAACAACCACCCTACCAGTCACAAGCCAATCCATCTCAACCTACTGCCCAAGCCATATCTCCCTTTCTCGCATCCCTTTTGCGTCCAAAGGTTCAATCACAACATATTGTCCCACCTCAGTCCATACAACACTCGACGCCACCACAACTTCCACAACACTACTACTACCACAACCAACAACAATTCCCCCAACAACCACTTTATACGACCTCCCATCCATCACAACAATACCCCCAATACCAACAAACCAACGCGCAACGTCCCATCCAAGTTTCCCAACAATCTTCCCCACACTCTTATCAAACAAATCCATATTATGCCCCACAACAACAACCCCCATATCAACAGAATCCCCCGTCTTACCAGCAAACCATGTCGTTATCCAATCATCCAAACCCGCATTTCAACAATCCGACACCCTTTCAACAAGATCCCTCATCTTTCTATTATCAATATCCCCCCAACCCACCACCAGCTAGCTCAGATTTGTTGGAAATCAAAGCTGCCCTTAAGGACCTTCAAGCAGGGGGCACAAAACAATCATTCAAATTTGAAGATATATGCCCATATCCGTTTGATCCATCCATCTCATTGATCCCATTCCCTAAACATTTCGAGATTCCAAAATTTGACAAATACAAGGGAGACAAAGACCCTAAGACTCACTTGTAGGAGTTTTATGCACAATGTCAAGAAGTCATGTACAGTGATAACTATCTCTTACGCTTGTTCCCACGAAGCCTAGCAAGCCATGCCCTAGATTGGTTCATGACTCTCGAAAGGGGGTCTATAAAAACTTTTGCAGACTTATCAGAGCAGTTTGTATCCTACTTCTCTTTCAATTTGCGGAAGGATACTGACACCTTAGATCTCCTAAAAGAGAAACAACGAGATGGTGAAACCTTCACCAGCTACCTCCAACGCTGGCGTGCATTAGCCAGTCGAATGAAGAATCCATTGAAAGAAAAAGACATGGTCACCCTTTTCGTGGAAAATTCTCATCCTGACATGGCCCACAATTTCAGACTACACTGTGTCACCACTTTCGCCGAGATAGTGGAAAAGGGACCTATCCTTGAACGTGCCCTTGTTGCCAAGGGACACATCAAAATACACAGTCATGATAAAGAAAGGTCATTTGGAGATAAACCACGATTCTACAGAACAAAAACAAGAATCACGGTCCGCGATGGAGTAAACTGGCCTGAAACATGTCAAGTGGCTAATGCATCCCGAGGCAACAACGGTGCGGCGTACCCAATTCCTCCCAGTACCCGATTTTACACCTGCGTCCCCTCAATAGATCAAACCAAAAGAAATCGGGGGAATACCAAAGCGTCAATGTCGCTGGTGGGTGAGGGCGCGGGTGTTGTTTTAGCAATTATTACAAATCAATTACCCCATCACATATCCTGTCACCAAACCATTCGATGAGTCCAAACCCAAGCCGACATGGTTTAAAGAAAATGAGTATTGTGACTTTCATAAAATCAAGGGACACTCCTTGAATAAGTGTCAAGGTTTAAAAAATTATGTCCAAGATCTCATTGATCGAGGAGATATCAAGGTTGACCCCAGTCAACCTTCGTCGTCCAATGCTCAACTGCAAATCTATCAAAACGCCTTCCCAAATCATAGTCAAGGTCCTAGCACCTCCACTAGTCATCCCCAAAACAACAGCACCAATAATGTGAATTACAAGAATGTGCCCTTCAATTATGAAGGCGTTATTCATTACATTGAGCAGGTCGAACCCCGAGTATCCATGATACACGTTAAAGCCAAAGATCCTCAATGTGCTATGACTACACGACGAGCCCGCATCACCATCCCTGCAGCCTCCACATCTATCCAACCCGCTCCTGTAAACTCTCAATATAACATTCTTGATCACCTAAGGAAGACCCCCACTCACATATCCATTTTAGATTTGCTTAAGTCTTCCTTGGTACATGAAGAGATCCTCAATAGAGCCTTACAAGAGACCCATGTACCAAATGACATCGACCCCACACAATTCCAGGCTTTGGTGGGACACTTGGCTTTGTCTCACCACCTCCACTTCAGCCAAAATGATATGCCCAACATTGACGTCAATCACAACCGCCCCCTACATATCGAAGTCATAGTTGCCCATCATAAAATAAAAAGGGTTTTGGTAGATAATGGCTCTGCCCTCAATTTATGTACTTTGAAATTCATAAAACAGGTAGGGTATACTCAAGCAGACCTAAGCAACCAGATCATTACAATCAAAGCTTATGACAATGCAGAGAGGAATTCAGAAGGAATCATCAGTCTCCCTATCCAAGTGGGACCTGTGCTCCAATATACTACCTGCCATGTCCTTGATCTAGACTTACCGTATAATCTCCTCCTTGGGCGCCCATGGCTCCATGCTATGCAAGCCGTCCCATCCACATACCATCAATTCCTCAAATTCCCAGTCAATGGACAGGAGGTCACCATCTATGCCGACCCCCAACCGTTTGAGTATTGTCAAGCTTTGGAGGCATCTTTTCCCCATTTACATTATTGTCCTGGGGTCGAAATGGGGGCATCCCAGTCATTATCCTCCAATCCATCATCCACCGCGATCACCACTCCATCCTCCACCACTAATCCTTCAGTCACTAGAGTCCAGATCATTGACAAAGGGTGCGGTGAGTATGAGATGCATACAGCCCTCAATGTAGCCACCATGCCACTGTCGCCACATGAGTACGGTCAGCCTTCACATGCCACACAAAAGGAAGACAAGATCATCACCTTTAGTGGTAAAAACATTCCTACTACCACTTTCAGGTCTCCAAGTGTCAAGGTCGATGCGCTAGAGGAAGACATCAGCCAATGGGTCTACCGAGAAGAGCCCAAACCAGAAACTCCTCTAAAGAAATATTTTCAAGAAAAGTATCCTTGGCCAACAAAATTCATGGAAAAGCATAACTATCAAGGTAGAGGCCTAGGCAAAGAGGAACAAGGGCGGTTGCAACCCATTGATACGCCACAGTCACCCAAGAAGGTAGGAATTGGGTATGACAGCAAACAGAAAAGCCTCGCAACATCATCTCATACTTCTCATAGTATCACCATGGACAAGGGCTCATTGGCAGACATACCCGAGGAGGAATCCATCATACATGCGTACGATGACGTCAATCACATTGACTTATCGTCCATGTTTGAATGCCTATC
>VDFB02367447.1:0-97183 GCA_007258455.2 Sequoia sempervirens
TTTTTAATTTTGATAACTTTTATTTAAAACGAAATAATCAAACAAAAGCACTAATCAACAATTAACTCAAACAAATACAAATCCAAGCAATACCTAACCTCAAAGTAAAATGAATGACAAAACACAACACTGATGAAGGGGCACTATCGATTCTATAGCATTTTTGGTGAATTTCTTAGATTTTTACAGATCATTTGTACACATAATTACTTTCTTTTCCATTTATGTTGTGTCTTTAAATCAACAAGGCTAAATTATTCGATATGAATCAAAGTATTTAATTTTATATTATATTGTACCAAACTTTTAAGACCTCTATGTCAATTGTATCCATAGTATTCAATAATGTCTATAATTTGTTATGTAACCAAAATTTAATCAGTCACACAACAAGCAACAAAAATATGAAGTCTCTACTATGACACAACACCTACAAATGAATCGATATTGTACACCCCTACTTTGTTCAAATGATCCCAAAGGTTAAGAAAATGTTGTTAATGCACTTCTATATCTTTCTAGGGAAAAATATATGACATACCATTTGTGTAGGCCACAATTGTATGCGTTACCTATCAATCTATTGTCATGCCCATCATTAGCAACTAAATTTTTGGTCTCAGGGCCACCGTTGTTGTAAAATTGTTTTGATGTCTGTCTAGTGAGATCCTTGAATCTTTCACACAAAGTGCATCAAGGATTTTAGATCTCTATTGAAATCTTAGAAAACTTTGGAAGAATATATTTCATGAATAACGATTTCTCTAGAGAAGTTGCTAGAGCCATTTGTGGTAGAGACAAGTGGCAAGTGGATAGACTAATGACATTCAATGGACATCTATGACACTTTTAACTACATCTTGGGGTTGTTGACACATGCCTCCTATGTGCCCATAGTCCCAGAAACATTAGAAATCCATCAATTTTTTTTTGTTGCTCACTTTTCATTTGTCACAAAGTATTTTCTTTCAAACTTGTAAATGAAAAAAGCCAAAAATCCCACCAAAAATATGATGGTCGATTAGCAAAAAGAGAAAAAGGTGAATGATATTTTCCTTAAAATTTGTAAATGAAAAAAACCAAAAACCCCACCGTAAATATGACTGGCTAATCAACGAAAATAGAAAAACCAGTGAAAATTAGATTTGAAAAATCAAAGCACTAAAACCTTTTTCTTCTCTGTTGGCAGAGTTTCCAAGGAGCAAACTATGTGCATATAGAAAAATAACTAGAAATAATATAATCATCACAACCACTGAATTAAAATGTAAACAAAGAGGCAGAGAATATGAAATAATTTTTTTCACACTAAAAATGCAATGAATGTCATCATCTTTATTGGCAAAAATATTGAATATAAACATACCAATGAAAAACTGACCAAAAAATAGTTACCACTGAATTAAACTGTAATTGAAGAGGAAAAGTATATAAAACTATTTTTATTCACACTGAAAATGTAGCAAATGTCATCATATTTATTGGGGAAAATGTTGAATATAAACAAACCAAAGAAAATCTATACAGAAAAAATAAAACATTTACATAATTGTCTAACTATCTCCTGAAGAATATTATGGCAATGTAAGATCAAATTCTTGATGAAAATCATGGTATTTAGTCTTTGAATACCGATTGCGGTGCGTAGTTGGCTAATAGGTTAACCAGATAAAACCTTTAATAATCCATTTCAATGTCCATCCCTCCAAATCCTTGTTGAGTTTCCATGTTATGATATTTCTATAATTCTCGTTGGCAAAGACCACCCCTTCTCCATCGGTGAAAGCTCTGGAAACCTTGAAATACCTGTCCATGAACCATGGTTTGCAGCTCAACACAGAAAAAATTGGAGGCCCATTGTTAAAGACCACCTTTCCAGTGGTGCCATCATACAGAGTCCAGTCTATCTTTGCTTCGCTATAATTGATGACTGTCTGCTCCAAACCTCAATGGTTGATCTTGAATGTGGATGTAGTTGTAGCAGAAACCATGACAGGCACATTCTTGGGTGGTGTGAATGTGGCCTAGTATGTGCTCCCCTTACCAGTTTCTATGATGAGATTCTGCGATGATTGACTCAAGCTAACAAAATAGATGCCACATCTATTCTTAGGGCCAATTTTCAAACAGACTTTCGTTAGAAAGTGCTACTCATTTGGAAAATCATATTTGATCCCCATACCCCTATGGTATATTGGGTCCAATGGACACATCACACCTAATATTGTTCATTTGCAAACAAATTTCAATCCAATGTGGGCGGATATTGACAGCATGTCCAATCTCAAAGTTACAATCTAGTAGGTGGTAATTCAAAGCTTGGCTAAGATGTTTTTCAACGATCGAACATTTGTTGCTAGTCTCCATTATGAAGAGTGGAGAATAGGACATAATCTTCCAAAAACCCTCAATGTCTAAGCTATAGGAAATCCTCAATGTTGATGGATACTCCTTAGCCAGATAACGATTTTACACTGAATAGGGAAGCCCAATGATAGATGTAAAGATGTGTTTCAACATGTCCAAGAAGTAATTGAACTTTTTGTTGTGCTTCTGCTAGAATTTTGGAGTAGGAAGACCACACATTAGGATCATATTTGGAGAAAGAAAGAAACGAAGAGTACATACCAACAATTAGAGTGTTAAAGAATAACTTGTATTCTAGGGGTTCAATTGTGCCTCCCTTTAATCCTAATAAAAATTGTAAAAAATATAATCATACGAATCCTTCTTTACGACCAAAGCAAATAGATGAAAAAAATCCCCAAAACAATAATGAAGCCAGATGCAATTTTTGTTGTAGTGACTCTTCTCTTTGATTCTAAAGATCATATGTGTCAAGATCACATATGCATCCCCCACAACCACTCAAAAACTAGCAGAAGATCAAAGGTATTCAGATTTTGTCCTTAGTATCAAACTACAAATAAATGAACTCATATTTTGTTGTGGCTGAGTAAAATATCCATGGTGCTCCATCACCATATTTAAAAATTTTGTAAACATCATATAACAACTACCTATATTCATCTAGTGACTCCATGTATGGACGTGAGAGATTTAGGAAATAGGAATGCATGGAGTTTTACGAATGTAACAAAATGTGGCCTATGATTGAATCAAGAATGACAATTGTGAAAATTAACCAGAATATTCAGATTTTTTGAAATGGATGGTTAAGTTTAGGTCATGATTGAGTGTATAATAATATCTTGTTAGGTAGACTCCTCTTAAACAATACACTATGACACTATTTTCTATTCTATATTTTTATGTTGTAAATTTTATTCACTATCAAAAACTTATATGAATATTTTATGTGATAATGAAAATTTTCCTAACAAGATTCATTAGGTGTCATGTAATTCTTCTTTTGAATATGTATAGAAGTGATTAGTCTATTTAATTCACCCATTATTCTATTATTCTAAACTAATTACTTTTTTAGTTCATATAAATTATTTTTAATTTTTCCATTTTTAACATTCTTATTATTTCTTCATCTATCACACAACCTTTCACATACCAACAAGCCATTCTTTAACTTTTAGCCCTATTTATAAATTATATTTATTATTAATGAAATACAACCACGGAGAAGGAGCTTGACAACAACCCCATGTTTCAAGCATAACTTAGAAAATGTGATCTAGGTATTTGCAATTTTTGGACAAGGGTTAGAAGATATTAAGTCGAAAAAACTCTTTAAATTTAATGCCAACCCAGTTTGTAGAAATAAATTTATGGACTGTGCAATGAGACTATTTTACTGGTTAAAGTAGTCATGGGGGAAACAACTTGACAACAACCTTGTGTTTCAAACATAACTTGACAAATACGATCTGGGTATTTTCAATTTTTGGATAGAAGTTAGAAGACATTAAGGTGCAAAAACCTATTAAATTTCTAGTCAACTCAATTCGTAGAAACAAAGTTATTGATTGAGCAATTAGACTATTTTACTGGCTGGACACCCGAAAAGATTAAGCACAAAAGAAGGCCAAGAATTTCTTTTAAGAAATGCAATCGGTAGGGAGTTTAGGGATCTATTCATAGAATGCATTGGTTGCAGGAAATACACAAAATGATATGCTAAAAGAACTAAAGATATCTTTAGAAATTATATTTATTAATTATTTCAATTTGAAATTAATTAAACAAAGAGAAGTTTTTGTTTCCAAACAACATACAATTAAATATTTGTTTTAAAAAACAGAGATAAAACATAGGAAAATATTGGAACTTGGATTCAATCGATTGGTTCTGCTGAAAATTGATGCGGCTCTGAATTTCCCAAGTTGCAGCTCCAAACTCTCTAAAACCCCCAAAACAATCCTTGCAATCTTCCCATACAAAACCTCCCAAGAATTTTTTTTTCAAAAACAGAGAAAATTTCATGGCAAGAAAAACCCCCAAAATTAGTTTTTAGCCCAATCCATTTAAAATCCCCTTAACTATTATTTATTATTCTCCACCATTTGTAACTTTATCCACTTTTTTAAATCAATTTAATTTATTTTCTTTTATTTGTCCCCACTATTTACACCTGCCACTAATTATCTTTTATAATTTTTAACCATCTCTTACGATTTACACAATAATCAAACAATTAAAATATTAATTTTATTAATTTAATCTTTTATATAGTTTATTTGCACAATCACATCAATTTAATATATTTATTTAAATATTTTATTTTAAGCCATTAATTTTAATTTACGAAGATCAAATAAATACTTTTAATAATATTTTATTTAATCTATACTTTTATTATATAATTTTTTTTTTAATTTTAATTATTCTAAAACCTTTTGAATTTTGATAACTTTTATTTTAATGAAATAATCAAACAGAAACACTAATCAACAATTAACTCAAACAAATACAAATCCAAGTAGTACCTAACCTCGAAGTAAAATGAACAACAAAACACAACACTGACGAAAGGGCACTATAGAGTCTATAGCGTTTTTGGTGAATTTCTTTCATCTTTATAGATCATTTGTATACATGATTACTTTTTTGTTGTGTTCTTAAATCAACAAGGATAAATTCTTCAGTACGAATTAGAGTATTTAAATTTATATTATATTGTACCAAATTTTTAAAACCTTTATGTCAATTTTATCCATAGTATTCAACAATGTCTATAATTTGTTATGTAACTAAAATTTAATCAGTCACACAACGAGTAACAAAAAGATGAGGTTTGTACTATGACACAACACCTACAAATGGATCCATATTGTACACCCCTATTTTGTTCAAACGATCCCAAAGGTTAAGAAAATATTGTTAATGCACTTCTATATCTTTCTAAGAAAAAATATATGACACACCATTTGTGTAGGCCATAATTGTATGTGTTACCTATCGCTCTATTGTCATGCCCATCACTAGCAACTAAATTTTTGGTCTTAGGGCCACCTCTATTGCAAAAAATGTCTTGATGCCTGTCAAGTGAGATCCTTGAATCTTTCACACAAAGTATATCAGGGATTTTGGATCACTATTGAAATCTTAGAAATCCTCGGAAGAATTAATGTATTTCATGAATAACGATTTCTCTAGAAAAGCTGCTAGAGCCATTTGTGGTAGAGACAAGTGGCAAGTGGATAGACAATTAACATTCAATGGACATCTATAACACTTTTAGCTGCATCCTGGGGTTGTTGAAACATGCCTCCATACGTGTCCATAGTCTTAGAAACATTAGAAATCCATCAATTTTTTTCTTTCTACTCACTTTTCATTCACTACAAGGTATTTTCTTTCAAATTTGTAAATGAAAAAAGCCAAAAACCCCACTAAAAATATGTTGGCCGATCAACAAAAAGAGAAAAAGGTGAATGATATTTTCCTTGAAATTTTTAAATAAAAAAATCAAAAACCCCATTGAAAATATGACTGGCCAATCAGGGAAAAGAGAAAAACCAGTGAAAATTAGATTTGAAAAATCAAAGCACTAAAACCTTTTTTCTCTTTGTTGGCACAATTTCCAAGGAGCAAATTATTTGCATATAGCAAAATAACTAGAAATAATATAATCACCACAACCACCAAATTAAACTGTAAACAAAGAGATAAAGAATATGAAAATATTTTTGTTCACACTGAAAATGTAGCGAATGTCATCATCTTTATTGGCAAAAATGTTGAATATAAACATACCGATGAAAAACTGACCAAAATTAATTACCACCGAATTAAATTGTAATCGAAGAGGAAAAGTATATAAAACTATTTTTATTCACACTGAAAATGCAACGAATGCCATCATATTTATTGGGAAAAATGTTGAATATAAACAAACCGAAGAAAATCTACACAGAAAAATATATATATATATATATATATATATATATATATATATATATATATATATACATAATTGTCTAACTATTTCCTGAAGAAGATTGTGGCAATGTAAGATCAAACTCTTGATGAAAATCATGGTGTTTAGTCTCTGAATACCAATTGCGGTGTGTATTTGCCTAATAAGTTAATCAGATGGAACCTTTAATAATCCATTTCAACGTATGTCCATCCAAATCCCTATTGAGCTTCTATGTTATTGGATTTCCATAATTCTCATTGGCAAAGACAACCCCTCCTCCCTCAGTGAAAGCTCTAGAAGCCTTAAAAAAAAAGTATTTACATAATTGTCTAACTATTTCCTGAAGAAGATTGTGGCAATGTAAGATCAAATTCTTGATGAAAATCATGGTGTTTAGTCTCTAAATACCAATTGTGATGCGTATTTGCCTAATAAATTAATCAGATGGAACCTTTAATAATCAATTTCAATGTATGTCCCTCCAAATCCCTATTGAGCTTCTATGTTATTGGATTTCCATAATTCTCATTGGCAAAGACAACCTCTCCTCCCTCGGTGAAAGCTCTAGAAACCTTGAAATACCTATCCATGAACCATGGTTTGCAGCCCAACATGGAAAACTTTGGAGACCCATTATTAAAGACCACCTTTCCAGTGTTGCCATCATATAGAGTCTAGTCTATCTTTGCTTCGCTATAGTTGATGATTGACTGCTCCAAACCCCAATGGTTGATCTTGAATGTGGATGTAGTTGTAGTGGAAACCATGAGACCCACTTTATTGGGTGGTGTGAATGTGGCCTAGTACGTGCTCCCCTTACCAATATTTGTGATGGGATTCTATGATGATTGACTCAAGCTAATAAAATAGATGCCACATCTATTCTTAGGGCCAATTTTTAAACAAACTTTCGTTAGAAAGTGCCACTCATTTGGAAAATCATTTTTGATCCCCATACCCCTATGGTATATTGGGTCCAATGGAGACACATCACACTTGATATTGTTCATTTCCAAACAAATTTCAATCCAATGTGGGCGGACATTGACGGCTTGTTCAATCTCAAAGTTGCAATCTAGTAGGTGGTAATTCAAAGCTTGGCCAAGACGTTTTTCAACATTCAGACATTTGTTGCTAGTCTCCATTGTGAGGAGTTGAGAATAAGACATAATCTTCCACAAACCCTTAATGTCTAAGTTGTAGGAAATCTTCAACATTGATGGATACTCCTTTGAGCCAGATAACGTTTTTGCACTAAATAGGGAAGCCCAATGATAGATGTAAAGATGTGTTTTAGTATGTCTAAGAAGTAATTAAATTTTTTGTTGTACTTCCGCCAGAATTTTGGAGTAGGAAGACCACACATTAGGATTGTCTTTGGAGAAGGAAAGAAATGAAGAGAATGTACCAACAATTAGAGTGTTAAGGAATAAATTTTATTTTGGGGGTTCAATTACGCCTCCTTTTTATCCTAATAAAAATTGTAAAAAATAAAATCGTACGAATCCTTCTTTACGGCCAAAGGAAAGAGATGAAAATAATCCTCAAAACAGTAATGTAGCCAAATGCAAATTTTGTTGCAGCAACTCTTCTCTTTTATTCTAAAGATCATATGTGTCAAGATCATATATGCATCCCCCACAACTGTTCATAGCCCAATGAAGGCTCAGAGGCATTAAAATTTTTCCCTTAGTATCAAACTGCAAACAAATAAATGAACTCATTTTTCGTTGTGGTTGAGTAAAATATCCATGGCTCTCCCTCACCGTATTCAAAAAATTTATAAACATCATATAGCGACTATTTGTATTCATCCAGTGACTCCATGTATGGACGCGAGAGATTTAGGAACTACAAATGCATGGAGTTTTACGAATGTAAGAACAAGTGGGCTAGGATTGAATCATGAATAACAAGTGTGCAGATTAACCAGAATGTTGAGATATATTTTGAAATGGATGGTTAAATTCAAGTCATGATTGAGTGTATAATAATATCTTGTTAGGTAGACTCCTCTTAAACAATAGAGCTTGGCACTATTTTTTATTCTATATTTTTATTTTGCAAGTTTTATTCACTATCAAGAACCTATATGAATATTTTAAGTGATAATGGAAATCTTCCTTACAAGATTCATAAAGTGTCATGTAATTCTTATTCTATAATATATAGAAGTGATTAGTCTATTTAATTCAATAATTATTCTATTAATTTATCTAAATCATTCCTAATTTTTTCATTCTTAACATTGTTATTATTTCTTCATCTACCACACAACCTTTCACATACGAACAAGTCATTCTTTAACTTTTAATCCTATTTATAAATTATATTTATTATTAATGAAATACAACCATGGGGAAAAAACTTAACAACAACTACATGTTTCAAGCATAACTCAAAAAATATGATGTGGGTATTTATAATTTTTGGACAAGGATTAGAAGACATTAATTCAAAGAAACCCTTTAAAATTCAAGTTAACCCAATTTGTAGAAATATATTTATGGACTGCGCAATAAGACTATTTTATTGGTTAAAGTAGTCATGCGGGAAACAACTTGACAACAACCATGTGTTTTTAGCATCACTTAAAAAATATGATTTGGGTATTTGAAATTTGTGGAAAAAAATTAGAAGACATCAAAATGCAAAAACCCATTAAATTTCTAGTCAACCCAGTTTGTAGAAATAAAATTATGGACTGAACAATCAAACTATTTTACTAGCTAGACACCCAAAAATATTGAATACAAAAAAAGGCTAAGAATTTTTTTTAATAATGTTTTATTTAATTTATACTTTCATTATATAAAAAAACTTTTTATTTTAATTATTCCAAAATCTTTTTAATTTTGATATCCTTTATTTTAATGAAATAATCAAACAAAAATACTAATCAAGAATTAACTCAAACAAATACAAATCCAAGCAATACCTAACCTCGAAGTAAAACGAACAACAAAACACAACACTGACAGAGGGACACTATATAGTCTATAGTATTTTTGGTGAATTTCTTATATCTTTATAGATCATTTGTACACATGATTACTTTCTTTTCCATTTATGTTGTGTTCTTAAATCAACATAGCTAAATTTTTCAATACGAATCAGAGTATTTAAATTTATATTATATTGTACCAAAATTTTAAGACCTTTATGTCAATTTTATCCATAGTATTCAACAATGTTTGAAATTTGTTATGTAATTAAAATTTAATCAGTCACACAACAAGCAATAAAAAGATGAGGTTTTTACTATGACACAACACCTACAAATGGATCCATATTGTGCCCCCCTACTTTGTTCAAATGTTAATAAAATGTCAATGCACTTCTATATCTTTCTAAGAAAAAATATATGGCGTACCATTTGTGTAGGCCACAACTGTATGCATTACATATCACTCTATTGTCATGCCTATCATTAGCAACTAAATTTTTGGTCTCAGGGCCACTTCTATTGCAAAAATTATCTTGATGCCTGTCTAGTGAGATCCTTGAATCTTTCACGTAGAGCGTATCAAGGATTTTGGATCACTGTTGAAATCTTAGAAAACTTTGGAAGAAATATATTTCATAAATAATGATTTCAATAGAGAAGCTGCTAGAGCCATTTGTGGTAGAGACAAGTGGCAAGTGGATAGACAACTAGCATTCAATGGACATCTATGACACTTTTAGCTACATCTTGGGGTTGTTGACACATTCCTCCATACGTGCCCATAGTTCCAGAAATATTAGAAATTCATCAAAAAAAATCTTTTTGCTCACTTTTCATTCGCTACAATGTATTTTTCTTGAAATTTGTAAATGAAAAAAGCCAAAAACTCCACCAAAAATATGTTGGCCGATCAGTGAAAAGAGAAAAAGGAGAGTGATATTTTCCTTCAAATTTGTAAATGAAAAAAACCAAAAACCCCACCGAAAATATGATTGGTCGATTAGTGAAAAAGAGAAAAACTAGTGAAAATTATATTTGAAAAATCAAAGCACTAAAACCTTTTTCCTCTCTGGTGGCATAGTTTCCAAGGAGCAAATTATTTGCATATAGCAAAATAAATAGAAATAATATAATCATTAGAACTACCGAATTACACTGTAAACAAAGAGGCATAGAATATGAAACTATTTTTGTTCACACTAAAAATGCAATGAATGCCATTATCTTTATTGGAAAAAATGTTGAATATAAACATACTGATATAAAACTAACCAAAAAATAATTACCACCGAATTAAACTATAATCGAAGAGGCAGAGTATATGAAACTATTTTTATTCACACTGATAATGCAATGAATGTCATTATCTTTATTGAGAAAAATGTTTAATATAAACAAATTGAAGAAAATCTATACAGAAAAAATAAAACATTTACATAATTGTCTAACTATTTCCTAAAGAATATTGTGACAATGTAAGATCAAATTTTTGACGAAAATCATGGCATTTAGTATCTAAATACCGATTATGGTGCGTATTTGGCCAATAGGTTAACCAGACGGAACCTTTAATAATCTATTTCAATGTTTGTCCTTCCAAATCCTTGTTGAGCTCTCATGTTATAAGATTTCCATAATTTCTATTGGAAAAGACCACCCCTCCTCCCTCGGTGAAAGCTATGGAAGCCTTGAAATACCTGTCCATGAACCATGGTTTGCGGCCCAACACGAAAAACTTTGGAGGCCCATTGTTAAAGACCCCCTTTCCATTGGTGCAATCATACAAAGTCTAGTCTATTTTTGTTTTGCTATAGTTGATGATTGACTACTCAAAACCCCAATGGTTGATCTTGACTATGGATGTAGTTGTAGCGAAAACCATCATTAGGGGAAATTTACATAAAAAATGGACTTCCTAAGGAACTCTAAAAAAAAAAGATCTCATATAATACAAATTATTTAAATATTAAAAATATGAATTACTTAACTACACGAGTTAAGTGGGGACACACATTTCTATTATAATTCCTTAAAAAATTGAAGTCCATGATTTTTTAAAAGTGGTAGCATATATTTCTATTATAATTTATTAAAAACTCAAGTTCACTTTCTTCATTATTTATTTTTTATTTAAAAACTATTAAACTCAAGTTTGGTAACTTATATTTTTATTATAATTTATTAAAAAAGTCAAATTCACTTTCTTTTCTTGATTATTTGTTTATTTAAATTATTTGTTTTTATTTAAAAAGTGGCAAAGTAAAAGTAACTTTTGATATTTTATTTTTTATTTAATATTTTATTATATATATATATGATTTCATAGATTTAGATTTTTTATGTTATGTATGTTTATTTAAATAAACACGTTTATAGGTTTTATAATAGTATATTTATATTTAAAAAAGTATGCTGAGGGATATCTTTTTTTCCAGTCTCTTTGATTTTCTCATTTTCTTTCTTTTGCAATTTTTTTTTGTTTTTAATTTTTAATTTTTTCAATTATTTTTTCCATAGTTTCATAATTTTCTCTAACTTTTTCTCCTTCCAACAGTTTCCAATTTATTTTTTAGTTTTTATTTTATTTTGTCCAATTTATTTTTTTTTAATTTATTCCAATTTATTTGGTTCATAGTTTTTATGAGAAAATTTTTAATTTCTTTTGGTTTTTTTTTTATTTTTTATTTTATTTTATTTTATTTTTGCTATATATTTACACGAAGATTGTAGAGCACCTCTCAACGTAAATAGTGGTAAAGTATATTTTATTTTATACTTAATATTTTATTTTATATATTAAATCAAATTTCATATTATAGATTTAGATTTATTATTTTAAATATGTTTATAACAAGTTTAATAATTATGTCGATAGGCATTCTACAGGTGGAGATGAGAGCACTCATTTTGTTTGTGTAAATATATAGAAAAAATTAAAAAATAAAAAACCAAAAACAAATTAGAAAAAATAAAAACCAAAAAAGAAATTAGAAATGGTTGAAGCAAAAAAGTGGAGAAAATTTAAAAAATAATGAAACTAATGGAAACAAATTTTGAAAGTGGAAAAAATAAATATATTTTTTAAAATATAAATATACTAGTTTTAAATATACTTAGATTTATGATGAAGTTTTTGAACTATCTAAAATTTAAATAAGTGGAGAGAAAAAATTGAGGGAAAAAGTAGATGTGAAATTGTGGAGGGAAGAATTTGTACCATATTTAGATATATTTTTTAAAATATAAATATAATAGTTTTAAATATACTTAGATTTATGATGAAATTTTTGAACTATATAAAATTTAAATAAATAGAGAGAAAAAATTGAGGGAAAATTTTGATGTGAAGAATTTGTACCATATTTAGATATATTTTTTAAAATTTAAATATACTTAGATTTATGATGAAGTTTTTGAACTATATAAAATTTAAATAAGTGGAGAGAAAAAATTGAGGGAAAATTTTGATGTCAAAATGTGGAGGGAAGAATATGTACCATATTTAGATATATTTTTTAAAATATAAATATACTATTTTTAAATATACTTAGATTTATGATGAAGTTTTTGAACTATATAAAATTTAAATAAGTGGAGAGAAAAAATTGAGGGAAAAATTTGATGTCAAATTGTGGAGGGAAGAATTTGTAGAGGGAAAAATTTGAGGTTGAATTTAAAATATCCATTTATTTAAACTTTTAAAACAATCTTGTTCTAATTATTTGGATAAAGTACAAACAAATTAGAAAACAAAAAGGTGAGCAAGATTTTTCTTTTCTTTTTAATAATTATTTTGCTTGAATTTTTAAGAGTATTTTGAATAATTTCATTACAATTTCTTCAATCTTTTTCAAAATAATTTCAATACAAATTCTTTAGAATAATCTCTATATGATATGTCATAGAATGATTGAAATATTTTTTGTTGTATAATAAGCAGATACAATTTTAAAGAAGTGAAAAATGAAGAAGAATTCATATATGTTGTGTGTGGAGTTGGATGAAGAAATGCATCCATATCAGAAATGAAATACAGTGAAGAATTATAATGTAGATGAAAACAATTTGAGAATATTGGGAAAAAAACATATAGATATATGGGCTAAGGGAAATTTATATCCTCTTGATCTTAAAAATAATGATTATCCTAAGTTTGATACTATTACTAGGCTTATGAAATTTGCATGCAATGGGGAAAGTGGATTGTTAGGGTACTGCAAGAGGCTTGAAGGAAACAAAGAAAATAATGAGAAAAAAATATTTTTTGTAGAAAATAAGATGCATTAAATGGATATTACAGTCTCTAATTTAGTTGAAGTGAACAAGAGGTTAGAACATGAGTCTATTGATCATTGGAAAGTTTGAAATACAATGGTTCAATAAATCTCATTATTGGAGAAGGAAAATAAGGATTTGAAGTTCAAAGTTGAAGCTCTCAATAAAACTATTAGAAAAATGAAGATAACTCCTCTAGGAGGAAGGATGAGAATCAAAAAGTTAAATAATATTGTGTCTCTAGTATCTTCAAGCAGTGGTTTCAAAAAGAGATCAGTTCAAGCTATGAAAAGTATAATTGATTCTACGAAAATTGAGAGAACTATAGATAGAAGCCATAACTTAGCCTCACTTATGAAGAGTTTATTTAAAGAAGATGAGATATTGGTAATGGTTCATCAACCTCAATGTGCTACATTAAGAAAAGCTTTGGTTGATGAGATAATAAAAGATTTATCATGTTCAATTAATGTTAATGATGTACGAGGAGCATGTGACAATGCACTAATTAGTAGGAGGGGATATGAAGAAATTTTTAAAGCATTACAGATTGGAATATTAAATGTTGGGATTACTAAGGTATTTTTACCTCACCCATCTCATGTTAGAGTGGAACAATCTAACAGGGACAAAGAAGTTCAAGATTTTGTTGGAAATATGTTTCACATCCAAGCATCAAAGGATAATTCTCAAAGGAAACGACAAACACATATTGGAAGGGAAGTCTCAATTACTTTAAATCCAACAAACAATGTTTGGTTTGAAGCTGAATTTTTTTTACAAGCTATAGTAAGGTATTATGATATTTTAGTGGAGGAAAATGGAAAACTTGTATTTGTCCTAAAATTAGATGAGATGGAATTGATAAACAATGTCAAGTATGAAAGAGTTTCAATTACCCTAATGAATAGAGCAATAAATCCAAATATTCATGTTAATGATGAAACATATTTTCTTGTAAAATTAGAGAATCGCATTTGGTGGCTTGGCCTATTTAAAGTAAACAAGGAATGTTATGAAGATCTAAGATGGGTTTTTGAGCAAACTGAGATACCATCCATGATTTCCTCGCATATGATGGGAGAGGAATTGCATGTTGATGGGTATGGATCATATAATGTTGAATGGCATATCATTGTTGATTTGAAAACATTGAAATGCATGTATAATATTATTCATGGAGCAAATGTAAAGCATAGTTGCATTTATTGCATGCATTCTCGAGACAAGTCAAAATAATTAAATGGAAGATTTTGTAAAGGTATATTAAGTTGTGACCAAGGATTACACCCTAATAGAGATGAATTTGATCCAAATTTAAAGCCAATTCTCCAAATTCCACTCAAAAGAGTACACATATGCACTCTTGATGCTTTTGTAAGAATAATTGATAAACTTGAACATTTATTTATCAATTTTATTTGCATGGAACAAAAAACCAAAAGAGGAGGCAAAAAAATCCATTAAATAAATTGAAGGGTATTGTTAGATGCAGGGCTACATGGAGGTAATGTTCATATTGAAAAATATATGAAACGTTCAAGGGCTCATGGTAATGTTCCATCAAAGCCATCAATGGGAGGTGATAAGGCTCGACATTTTATTAAAAAGTTAGACTACCAAAAAAGTAGAAGGGGTCAATGGGAAATATATAAGGATTTGATCAATGCAGAGGATGATTGAAATGAAAAAGGTTCCTCTCAGCTAAGGAAAATAAAGGCACAGAGTTCATTATCATCTTTGTTCCCTTTGATGAACAAGGAAAGATTCATTGAAGGTGATGATACACAATTTATTGAAGCTATAACAAAGTTTACAAAGGATTTTCTTCTAGCATGGGGAGAAAATGAAATCACTCATTACACGGTAAGAATTCATATGATTTTTTAATTTATTATATGTTTTATATAAATAATCTATTGTAATTTGTATTAGGTTCTAATTATTTTCTTTTCCCTTGGTGTTTTTCAACACATTCTCTATGCACATGGTCCTTGGTTTGCTAAAGAGTATGGAAGCTTGAGTATTTGGAATACATAGGGAATGGAGAAGCCTCATAAGCTAGCAAGGACTGCTTATCATAGGTCTACTCAACATGGTGGAGGATCAGTACCATCTAACCCATTGATCCAAATGAGTCATTGGTTCTATAGGTGCATGCTTTATAGACTTAACCAAAAGAAAAAACTTACAAGTATGAATAGTATTGATGATGCTATAAGAGAAGCCAATGCAAGACAAAAGAGAAGAAGAAGAGAATAATATAATATTTAATGGACGTCCCTTCCCTTTAATGGGTTACTGCCACTAAAAATATGCTTATTGCAAATGTTTTAACCTTGCAGATGTATGGCTGAAACCAAAGACATTGCACACAGTTGTTATACATGTTTGAAAGACTATTGTCATATTTTTGAAAACTTGGTTGAAATGATGACAAAATCCTATTGATCTTAGGTGTTTTTTGATGATAAACACTACTATAGAAGTTTAAATGTTTAATGAATACTATTGTAAGTCATAATAAAAGACCTCTTCAATGATAAAATTCACTCTTGATATAATGGAAATTCCCAAACTAAATCTGCTACTAATAATTGATGAAAATTATTTAGAATTCAGTCACTCTTGACAAAGATTGATAGGAAATTTGCTAAAAGGGATGAATTAGGATCACTACTTTGTTGATTGTCAAAGACACCCTACTGAATACGAAACCCATAATTATGTTGGAAAAATCAAATTTTGTTGCACTTTTAGCATTCTGTTATTTGTATTCTGCCATGACCTACTGTTTTGGATTTTTTCTTTGTTTAGAACCTGACTTGAGTTTTCTTTAAGGAATCCCCTCTATACATAGATGATTTCTTTCCATATGCATGTTAGCTATAATAGGCAAGACACACCAATGTTAGGTTCATAAAACAAATTCTTCAAGTTTAGAGGCAATGTCAATGCTTTACCTCATTAATGAGGCCAAAACTCAACCAAATGCTTTTGATTGTAGACCAGATCAGAGGTACAACACTTGAGACTTAACCAATGTCAATATCATCATTCTTCCTAATCAACAAATTCAATATAAACTTCACAATCTATTCATCCAAACAACAAGGTTACAACTTTCTTCAAGCATCCATGATCTAGGCTTCAATATCTCTTCAACACTCTTACAAAGCTTTTCCAAACTTTAAATCATCATGTCAATACAATAAATTAGACACAAGTAATTGTATCACATCCTTTCATATAATGATTATGAGCACAAAACTGTTAAAACACAAAATCACAGTTTAGGTAACTTTTACTATGCCAAGGGAGGGTGCTTATTGGTTATCATGATTCCACTACCTATCAACATTCAAAAATGAGTCATACATGTTTCAATAGGTCTGCACATGCTTAAAGATTCATTTCCCAAGGTTCTTCTTATGGTTTTTACAAAACCCTTACCTCTAGCCTCTTTACTTGCTCCAAAAACATTGATTTTAGCCTAAGGCATCAAATATTTTGCTCAAAACTCTTCACCAAAACTAGCCACTTGGAGAACCTTGAAGAACACTTCAAAATAGTCTTACAAACCCTAAATTAGGAGAACCCATTTGTTAAAATGCAAGATATGAAGTTTTATTGCTCTCGAGTTACCCTAGGATAGGGTTATGGTAGTTTTCACCAAAATTAGCATATCTTCCTTAAAACTTAATGGATCGGCCTCTAACCACTTCAAAATTAAATCTAACTCTCTCCTCTATCCAACCATGTAAGTTTTAGATCACGATTCATCCATACAAAACCGTACAAAATGTTGCTACATGACTATTACAAAGAAATCTAGAAAATTGCAGTCCATAAAATAACCATAACTCATTCAAAACTTCATGAAAATGAACCAAAAAAAAAGAAAATGAAACTAGATTCATGTATTCATATTTTCCAATTATTTTCAGGCATGTATTATACCATACCAGGTTGTACTAAGCAAAATAATTTGATTGTTATAGTGAAAATCTAGAAATGGCAACACTAATTTGATCATAACTTTTGAAAAACATAATGAAATTCACTCAAACCAAAATAAATAGAAAGATAATAATGTTATTCAACTTTTCCAATAAATTTTATGGCCATACTATATAGTTCAAGGCTGTGCCAAATGAAAGAATAGTCAGAACTACAAGAAAAGCATAGTTTTGAGCATGCAAATTTGTTGTTTTCTTAATTCCAACTCTTCCCCACCTTGTAATTTGTGATTAAAAGTATTATTTATGCCCCTACAGTCAGTTTTTCACCATCAACCGACCCACAACTACCTTTTACAACATTTTCAAAAAGTTGTCATAACAACTTTGACAATTTTGATAACAATGTAGCAACTTTTGCATTATGACTTCATAGACCACCTAACAACCTAATACTGACTCAAAAACATATAAAATGGTATTAATTGACCTTATTATATCAAAGACACAATGTTGAAGCATAATTTAACAAAATTACCTCATGGAGGCATGAAATCCCAAGGTGCTCCTGCACCAAAACTCATTAGGGTCACATGCCCTATCATTGTGTAGAAGGTTTAAGAGCTTTCCAGAGTTTGTTTTGGAGATATTATGATAGTTGAAAACCACCCACCTATCAAGGAGGTAGTTTACAGTAGTTAAAAGCATCTAGGAGTCAAATCAGGACATGCAAAGTAAAGCAAGTCAAAGACTACAAGGACTCTCTTCCTCAACACACTCAAGGAGTTTCTCAAGGAGTCTTAGATAGGGTAGGTTTGACTCAGTAGATTTTACTGAATTATGGATCAAAGAGAGTTTAAACAGACTCTAGGACTGTGAGAACAGTAAAAATAATTGAAAAAATCTATTAGGCTTTAGGGTTTTGCTAAATAAACATATTCTATTGCCATTGTGATACAAAAAAAGTTTGGTCCAGTCATACAAGACTGTTTGACAGTCATACAAGACCATTTGATAGTCATACAAGATTGTTTGACAGTGAAGCAGTCAATAGAGAGAAAAGGTCTCTAACACCCTAGGCAGTGATGGGACAATGAATTTAGAGTAAGATAGTGGTAAGAAGGTCAACAAGAAATCCAAACATCGTCACCATGAGAGTAGAGACCTATAGGATTCAGATACCATAGAGTGTCAAGACATATGTCAATAAAGGATAGTTAGCATAACAATATGCTGGTCATAGCATCAAGGGTTGAAGCTCTATTAGTAACATTGTAAGTGGTTACAAAGGTCTTAAAAGGGGGTAGCAAACTACTTAATGTTATTGCAATCACATTTTCTTCATCCACTATCTTTACAATTGCAAGAAAATGCTACACCATAACAATTAGTTTTAGTAGATGGTTGGAAACAAATCCTCATTTCTATCATCTTTGGTCAGAAGACCAAACAAAATTCCCTCCCTCTATGTGATGTTACATACAACGATTGCAGCTTATCTAATAAGTCACTTGCACTACTAACACCCCATACGTCACTTGCATTGCTAACACCACATACATAAGAACAATAGAAAGAGAATATGCAATCCAAGATAGAATTTCTGATGTTAGCCAATGCAGCTAGAAGAAACATTGCTTTGGTGGAAAATGAAACATCTCTTGTGAAGATGAAAGATTTTGAAAATGGCATATATTTTGATAGTGATAGTATAAGTAAGCATCTGCACAAGTATGATTCATCTAATGTACTAAATAGTTCTTTGCAAATTCTCACTTTGCTTATGTTGACTTGAAACACTATTAGTAGAAATACCTCTGAATTTTTCCCTTTAGGATTGTGAAAACATTAAAGCAAAAATAAATGAGTTGTGCTTTAATTGCAGCTAAAAATCGATGAGCTATGTTTTAATTGTAGCAAAAAATAATAGTGAGTTTGAAGCTACCACTAAAACCATTTAAACCATTTTGTGTTTTTTTGCAACAAAATGTTATCAGTGTACAATACTATAATAAGAACAATAATGATAATGAAATGTATTGATTTAAACTTATGCATGATGCTATGAAAATTATGCTTAAGGAAGAATTTGTAAATTCCAAATTCATAAAGGATTTTAAAGTCCAATATCAGCATAGTATATATAATGACAAAATTCAATCTTGCTCATTGAGAAATGACATGAAGAAAAAACATGATACTATATTATATGGAAATAAATGTATGATTACATAGTGTTTTATAAATATTGGATGCTTCACATCACATGTATAGATCAATTCATTTACATTGGAATGATGATTAGTGAATGCTTTGACTTGATAAGACTAAAACTATGAAATACTCAAATCCTAAAGAAATTTAAAAAGTCTAATAGTGAATCTTTCATGAAATTATTCTTAATTTTCTTTGATTTCTAATGTTGTAAGAGGAAGACAGTCCTTGCAAAGAATAATATTTTCTCAATCCTTGCCAACCTGAAAGTTTAGAAGAAAATAATGATTTTAGTTCCTTGTACTTCAAATTTAATAAAATTTATATTCATATACATCACAATGAAGAAATAAAATATTGAAAAAACTAGATATATAATGACAAAAACCCAATCTACCTTATTTCCATTATGCAAAAATATGAAATCACCGAGCTCTTCATCCATTTCCAAATATTTTCTTATTTCAAACAATGTCCAATTTTCTTCCATTGATAAACTTCTAAAAGGAATTTTATTCATCAAAATTTCAAATGATACTTTTGGAGAATGGGTTCCATCATTTTCATCTTGGTCATTTGGAATCCATGTCCATTGTCCCAATTGGTGAACATGTCTCCACCTTCGAAATTGGAATTTCATGTATAAAATCTGTCTTGAAATCCAATACTTGAGTAATATATTAAACTATGTAACTATTTTTATATAGAAACTATTAAACATCATAAGTAATAGAATTACTAAAAAATAAACACAAAAATTTACCTGAAGGAAATTGTATCATGAGACAATCTACATTCTATTTCTTCATCATTTTCATAGTGTATTCTTTTGTCCCACTCAAAACAAAATAAAGACAGAGAAATCTATCTGAAGGTGATTGAATACTATATGGTTTTCTAGTTCTTCGAATGGATGACTTAGTTTTGAACATATGATAGAAAATGTTGATTGGCATGAATACACTAATGTGTACATGATTTCCTCCTTTTAACTTCATACCTGCTTGCACCTCTTCAAAATTCTTGTAGCAATAAGAAGCTATGGTTGAAGGATCTATATTTGGCCATCCAAGTGAATCAAGCATTGGTAATGGAATCTCATCAAGTTTTCCATATGTTGCACCAGTTCTTGGAAGGATATATGTATATTTATACAACCATATCCCTTGTTTGATCAACCATGTGGAGTCCTTTCCAACATAAATAATTTCTCCAACTTCAAAATGAATAGCTTGGAAGGTACTTGTAATTGACTCAATAGGTTCCCACTCCTCCCAATTTGGAATATACAAGCCTATAAGAATGGAATGTTCATTAGTAGTAAAAAAAATGTTTAATATAAAAAATGACATTGCACTAAAATAAACAATTTATAAAGCATTCTCACTTCAGTACAAAAATATTTCTTACTCGTGCAATTAGAACCAAATCAAAAGAAGTCTATTTTTTCTGCAATTGATTCTTTCAACATCTCTTTCTTGTCATAAACATGTGCAATTTTAACCTCTAATACCTTTTTACCACCTCGACTTGTTTTGAACTCTTTGATCATTCCTTTCCAATGATATTTGACATCAATTTTTTTTTTTTAACCTTATGTTTTCCATTCTGTAAAGGCCTCATCGTAACCATGGAGTTGATAGATAAGGTCATTGGAATCCAATTTCCCTCATCATCTTTTGTGTTGTAAATCAAAACAGATTTCAACTCACTTGAAGGTCTTCTAAGTGCCATTTATTCCTAAAAAATTGAATTAAGAAAATACAATTAAATAAATAAAATGTTAAAATGTTAAAATAAGAAATAGAAGTTGAAGTTATATATATGTGTGTGTGTGTGTGTGTGTGCTAAAAATGTGTAATTAATTGTCACCATTGAAAAATAAGATTTATATATAATGAATTGAATAATTAAAATTGAAATTGAAATTGAGATCATTTGAAATCACAAGCATGATCAGGACAATTGGAATGACAAGATCTATTTTTTTGTATAGAAAATTGCAAGTTACAAAATGAAGAAGCTACAAATAAAAACAATCCAAAACACTGTTGTTGAGAGCAGCAATAACACTAAAACATATAAACAAAAAATACAACTAGAGTATGTACATTATCAATATATTTCTATCTACCATACAGAGACCAAGTTACAAAATGAAGAAGTCAAAGATTGCAAATAAAAATAGTCCAAAAGACCGTTGTTGAACAAAGTAGCAATAATACTAAACCATACAAATAGAAAATACAACCACAATATGTACATTATCCATATATTTCAATGCTTGGAATGACCATATATTTTTGACAAAAAGAAAAAAAGTAAAGGACCACTTTGTATTACACAATATGTCAATCATAATATGGTTAACTTTACTGATCCATGAAACCAAAGGCAAGAAAAGAAATTGGAAAGTTATTGCATATATTCTTTCCCTATAAATTTAAGCTTGGCCTTGACTACAATATTATAAAAAATACAACAAAGATCTATACACTTTCCCACTATAAAAATAAATTAACAAAAACTCCACCTGAGCTTAACTCATGACCACAACTCAATCAATTGAGTGTGTAGAAATGCTTTCAAAAGACTAAAACCATGAAGATAAAAATGAACACAATAAAATAATGCAACCCCAAGAATGGAAAACAAAGAAATTAGTGAAAATCCTTCCCTTGTAACAACAAATCTTCTACACAGCTAGCAAAGTAAGTGTCTTGGTAGCATATAACCCTAAAACCACCATAAATATTCATCAAACAAGCTCTGAATCATCTAATAAAAAAATAAAATGAACCAAATTTCATGCCTAAAATTTTTGGAGCTTTCAAGAACAAACCACGACTCAAATCCAATATATACATTTGGACCATTAAATTGAAGGAGCTATGGAAAAACCCTTGCTTGTCACTGTATAAGAGTTGCCCAAAATTCGGTCCATGTCCACTACATAATTTATAAACCCTTCAGTGGATATTGACCCACAATCTAATTTGATATAAAACCCACAATGATTTATTTCCTGAGAAATTGCACATCATACACCACCTTGCAATTTCATCAAAATGTAGGTACATTAAGATTGAGCTCTATGTCATCCAACCTTACAACACCTATTTGATCTCTGCAAAATACAAAAAATACAAGGAAATATAAGAGTTGATTTTGGCAAAGCTGCAACATGCAACAAGCGTGGGTGGATGAATTTTTTTTATTTTTGCAGCACTTCATAATGATTTTTATGATTTTTTTATTTTTTTTAAATGTTTTTTATATTTTTTTCTTAAAGAAAAATAAATAAATTCTATAATAGAACTTAAGAATATAAATCTAAAAAACAAAAAGAATATTTTGTATTTAGAAAGATGAATGAGGTAGAATAGGATATGTAGAGTTAAATTAACCATCATGAGTTAATTTATAAGATTATAGAAAGTTTTATTTTATAAAATAAATAATTTTATTTTTTATTTTGGACGATGTCACCATATAGGTTTATGTCATCTTTTAGTTATTTTTGATAACTTAAAAAGTTAATGATGTCATCCTTAGGAAGCCCATTTTTAATGTAAATTTCTCCTAATGGAGACCCACATTCTTGGGTGGTGTGAATGTGGCCTAGTACGTGCTCCCCTTACCAGTGTTTGTGATGGGATTATGTGATGATTGACTCAAGCTAACATAATAGATGCCACATCTATTCTTAGGGCCAATTTTCAAACAGACATTTGTTAGAAAGTGTTGCTCATTTGGAAAATCATCTTTGATCCCCATACCCCTATGGTATATTAGGTCCAATGGAAACACATTGTACCTAATATTTTTTATTTGCAAACAAATTTCAATCCAATGTGGGCAGACATTAATGGCGTGTCCAATCTCGAAGCTATAATCTAGTAGGTGGTAATTCAAAGCTTGGCCAAGATGTTTTTCAATGATTAAACATTTGATGCTAGTCTCCATTGTGAGGAGTGGAGAATAGGACATAATCTTCCACAAACCCTTAATGTCTAAGTTGTAGGAAATCCTCAACGTTGATGGATACTCCTTCAAGCCAGATAACGATTCTGCACTGAATAGGGAAGCCCAATGATATATGTAAAGATGTGTTTCAGCATGTCCAAGAAGTAATTAAACTTTTTGTTGTGCTTCCGCTAGAATTTTGGAGTAGGAAGACTGCACATTAGGATCATCTTTGAAGAAGGAAAGAAACGAAAAGAACGTACCAACTATTAGAGTGTTAAAGAATAACTTGTATTCTGGGGGTTCAATTGCGCCTCCCATTAATCTCAATGAAAATTGTAAAAAATAAAATTGTACGAATCCTTGTTTACGGCCAATGGAAATAGATGAAAATAATCCCCAAAATAGCAATGAAACTAGATGCAAATTTTGTTGCAGAGACTCTTCTCTTCAATTCTGAAGATCATATGTGCTAAGATCACATATGTGTCCCCCATAACCACTCACAACCCAATAGAAGCTCAGATGCTTTCAGATTTTGTCCCCAGTATCAAACTACAAACAAATAAACTTATCTTTCATTGTGGCTGAGTAAAATATCTATGGTGCTCCCTCACCGTATTCAAAAAAGTTGTAAACATCATATAGCAACTGTTTGTATTCATCCAGTGACTCCATGTGTGGATGCAAGAGATTTAGGAACTAGAAATGCAAGGAGTTTTACGAATATAACAACAGGTGGGCTAGGATTGAATCAAGAATGACAAGTGTGGAGATTAACCAAAATGTTGAGATATTTTGAAATGGAAGGTTAAGTTCAATTCATGATTGAGTGTATAATGATATCTTGTCAGGTAGACTCCTCTTAAACAATACACCATAACACTATTTTCTATTCTATATTTTTATGTTGCAAGTTCTATTCACTATCAAAAACCTATGTGAATATTTTATGTGATAATGAAAATCTTCCTAACAAGATTCATTAGGTGTCATGTAATTCTTCTTCTAAATATGTATAGAAGTGATTAGTCTATTTAATTCATCCATTATTCTATTATTCTAAACCAATTACTCTTTTAATTCATCTAAATCCTTTCTAATTTTTCCATTTTTAACATCCTTATTATTTCTTCATCTATCACACAACCTTTCACATACATCAAGCCATTTTTTAAATTTTTAACTCTATTTATAAATAATATTTATTATTAATGAAATACAACCATGGGGAAGGAGTTTGATAGCAGCCCCATTTTTCAAGCATAACTTAAAAAATGTGATTTGGGTATTTGTAATTTTTGGACAAAGGTTATAAGACATTAAGCTGAAGAAAGCATTTAAAGTTCATGCCAGCCCAGTTTGTACAAAAAAATTTATGGACTGCACAATGAGACTATTTTACTGGTTAAAGTAGTCATGGGGGAAATAGCTTGACAACAACCCTGCGTTTAGAGCATAACTCGATAAATACAATTTGGGTATTTTTTATTTTTGGACAGAGGTTAGTGTTGGAAATGTATGTCTCAAACTATACAGACTAAAACCTCCATGAGAGCCAAGTCAGTGCGACAACTTCAATGTCTGGCTCACAAGTAGTGTGTATCATTATGTTTTACACAGGTCACTGTAACTTTGCAGAAGTCTTGCCGAAAGGCTACACTGTGGAATTTATCGTTGTGACAAGGAGTACTCGTTATGACCTCATAGCGCTCGGGAGACCTCTGGCTGATAGGCCATTCAATCGTGTATTGGGGAGACTCTTGGCGACCATGATCTTTAGTGTAACATGACGGCTTGGTGAAGCGTCTTAGCGAAAGCTAATGTCTCACCGACAAGAATACTGCTTGTTTCTTCGCTGTAACATATGGCTTGGTGAGAAGTCCCAACGAACGGAGAAGGTCACGCTAACGGGGAAACATCCATATGTTCTTCGGAGTAACTCAAAGTGGTCAGAGAAACATCTTAGTGACTGAAGGGTGTCTTGCCAATAGCTAATGGCTATCGGGGTAACTCAAGGATCCTGAGAAGACATCTCAGTGAACGTTGAAGGTCTTGCTGACAAGAACATCTTTTGAAGTCTTTGGTGTAGCTCTTGGAAAATCTTTGTCATCGGTGGAACATGGTGGTCTCGGTAAGAAGTCCCAGCAACTTTGATGAGTCTTGCCAATGATGAAGAGCCTTCGGGGTAAGTCTTGGAGTTCAGTATGTTCTCTTAGCGAAGGGTGTATGTCTTGGCGACTATTGACGGTTTCGGTGAAACAAATGATCTCGAAGAAACCTCTCGGCGAAGGTGTTAAGTCTTGCCGACTAGTGATTGAAGCTTGGTATGACTTGTCTTGTTCGGTGTAAAGTCTTAGCGAAGGTGTTTGGTTTTGCCGATAGGTGTATGCTTTCGGTGTAACCTAATGTTGCTCTATGAGACCTCTTAGCGATATCAGTATGTCTTGCCGACTATCTTTTGGAGGTCGATATAACTTGTGTCTTTGGTATACCTTTGGTGACTCGCTATGATCTCCTAGCGAATGCGATAGGTCTGGACGACTGCTTGGTGACTCGGTGTAACTCATGAAGCTCAATAGAACATCTTAGCGATAACAGAGACTCTTGGCGACATCAGTATGAAGTCTATGTGGCATTGGTGAGACATTGTTAGTGTCTCACTGAGATGCCAGTACATTGCGAATTCTGTTGACTGAGTAAGACTGTCCTGTGGAGTCTCGTGGACCAATAGGAGAAGTTGAAACTGAACAGTTGGAAGACAATCGGTTGTGACGGTTCTATGAGGAAGTTCGATAGATAGGGAACGCCATGGATATACTCTGAGATTGCAGATTGTGATCGGGTTGGATGGTTGGTTGGTTCAATAGATTGTTGCGTGATTGAAGCAGTGGAAAAATTCTATTCTGTGGACTGTAATTGTGAAGGTTCCTATGTAATTTTTGTAAATGGTGAATGTTGTTGTATAATGACACCAGAAAGATAAGTCTGTAAATTGTATGTAATCTCAATTACTGTAATACAAAGTGATTTCTCTTAGTGTGGTGGGTTTTTCTCCTGTAAGGGTTTTCCCACATATATCTGGTGTTCTTGTGTGATTGTCAAAACTCTGTTTCGGTAATTTGTTTCTTAGTGCATCTTAACTTGACTGTAATTATAAAATTTAAAAGTACATTTACATCCTTTCCCGAGGTATTGACGTTAGGAGAATTGTTTTCGCATCTAATTTTCCTTACAAGTGGTATCAGAGCCTGGCCAGTTGTGCTATCGTTGTGGGTACATTGGGTTTTTTGTGTCAATTCTGTTCAGTGGGAGTCTTGTAGAGTTTGTCAACTTCTAATTACAGGTTAAGATGGCTAGTACATCTAGAAAGTTTGAAATAGAGAAATTCAATGGCAGTAACTTTGAGTTGTGGAAACTCAAGATGGAGGATCTTCTTGTTGATTGTGATCTTTGGATTGTCGTGGCTGGAGTGAAACCTACAGGCATGAAGCAAGAAGATTGGTACCTTGCAGATAGGAAGTCTAAGGGGTCGATAAGGCTCTATTTGGCAGATTCAGTGCTTCTGAATTTCCATGAGGAGAAGACTGTATCTTCTTTATGGAAGAGGGTGGCATCTATTTATCAGGGGAAGTCCTTGGTGAACAAACTATTCCTAAGGAAGAAACTATGCTTTTTGAAAATGTAGGAAGGAGGGTCTATAGCTGATCATTTGAATGCTTTTAACATGCTACTTGCTTAATTGACATATGTTGGTGTGAAGACCGAAGAAGAGGATCATTATATGCTACTATTGTGTTTTTTTCCAGACTCATGGGATCATCTAGTGATGGCTATTGGGAGTACAACATCCAGTTTCAAGATGGAGGATATTGTTGGTTCTTTGTTGTCAGAAGAAATGAGAAGGAAATCTTCTGAGATGGTGAAGAAGGCTCTTGCTGTCAAAGGAAGTTCAAAGGAGAAAGGCAAGAAGTCCAAGGTGAAGTGTTAGAACTGTGGGCAACCTGGTCATGTCCGAAAGGATTGTAAAGAGGATAAAAAGAAGAAGGGCTCTTCCGATAATGGTTCTTCTCATAGTGATGGTGATGCCTTCATTGCAGCCTTGGCAACTCAGGCATCAGATGATGTTTGGCTAATTGATTCTGGAGCATCGTTCCACATGACATCTCATAGAGAGTGGTTCACAAAGTATGAAAAATACAATGGTGGAAAGGTGTACTTGGCGAGTGATTCAACTTTGGAGATTGTTGGTCGTGGAAGAGTCAGGATACAATTTCTTGATGGCAGAGTAAAGGGAATCAATAATGTTATGCAAATACCAGTTCTGGCTCAGAATCTATTATTTGTAAGTATGTTGAATGATATTGGAGTACAAGTTACGTTCTCTGGAAATGGCTGCAAGATGACTAGAGGTTCAATGGTGTTGGCTAGAGGTGCTCGAATTGGTACCCTGTACAAGCTAGATGCATAGGCTGTTCAATGTAACAGTGTCTCTGGAAGTGAAAGCTGCTCGTGGAGGTAAAGAGGGAAATATCCTAATTATGTAAACTATGGAAGTTAAACTTCCTACAGAGAAGACTATGATTTGGCATCATAGGTTAGGCCACATAGGAGAAAAAGGTTTAAAAACCTTGAAGAATAAAAACCTAGTTGAGGGGCTTAAAGACTATAATCTTGAATTTGAATTTTGTGAACACTGTATATATGGAAAGCAACACCGTGTTTCATTTTACTCCAGTCCTCATAAATCTTCTAGTTTGTTAGATTATATTCATTTGGATGTGTTTGGTCCAGTAGATGTTCCTTCTTTGTCTAAGTCAAGATACTATGTGTCGTTCATTGATGATTATTCAAGAAGAGCATTCATTTATTTTTTGAAAAGTAAATCAGAAGTGTTCAGTCGATTTAAGGAATTTAAGAACCTTGTTGAAAATTAGACTAGTAGAAAAATAAAATTCTTAAGGACTGATAATGGTGGTGAATTTTGTTCTAATGAATTTGAAAGATACTGTAAAGACCATGGAATTAAAAGATACAAGACTACACCTTATACTCCACAGCAGAATGGAGTTGCAGAAAGGTTCAATAGGACAGTGATGGAGAGAGCACGAAGTATGCTCAGTAGTGTTGACTTAGAGGAGAAGTTCTGGGCTGAGGCTGTATCTACTGCACATTATCTAATTAATTGTTCTCCAAATTCTACTCTTGTTGAGAAAATACTTTTGGAAGCGTGGTCTGGTAAGAAGCCCTCAGACATGTACATGTTTTTGGCTGTGATGCATATGCTCATGTGCTAGATGTGAAAAGATCTAAATTGGAGAACAAGGTTGTCAAATGTATTTTCATTGGCTATAGCGCTGTCATAAAAGGATACAAGCTTTGGAATCCTGATACAGAGAAGGTTGTATACAACAGAAGTGTAATTTTTCGTGAGCTGAAACCTTCCACTTTGGATCTGCAGTCAGAGACAAAGTTAGATAAAAAAAGGATGTAGCATTAATTCCTCCTACACCAGAGAAAGAGGAATTGGAAATTCAAAATGTACCTAAAACTGAGGGAGAGCTTGAGCAGTTCAAAAATTCTCAAGAAGAAGAACCTCAGCCTCAGCAAGTGAGGAGGTCAACCCGTGAAAGAAAACAACCAGATAGGTATGGGTTCTCTTTGATAGATTCTACTTGTGCCTATGCTTTGATTTCTAGCACTGATGAGCCTAGGACTGTAAAAGAGGCAATTAAAATGTCTGATTTAGACTCTTGGTTGGAAGCCATGAAAGAAGAGATGGCATCATTAGATAAGAATGAAACCTAGAGTCTAGTGCCCTTGCCTAAAGGCAGAAAGGTTGTTGGCTACAAATGGGTATTTAAGAAAAAGATTGGTCTGGATGGCAATGTAGAAAAGTACAAGGCAAGACTGGTTGCAAAGGGTTATTCCCAGGTAGAGGGAATTGATTATAGGGAAATATTTTATCCTGTAGCAAAGCTGACATCTATCAGATTTCTTTTGTCACTTGCAACAACATATGACTTAGAGGTTGAACAGATGGATGTGAAGACAATATTTCATGGTGATCTTGAAGAAGAAATCTATATGTCTCAGCCTAAGCACTTTGTTGAGAAAGGTAAAGAAAAACTGGTATGCAAATTAAAGAAGTCTTTGTATGGGTTAAAGCAGTCACCTAGAATGTGGTACCAGAAATTTGATACTTTTGTATTGTCTTTGAGATTTGTGAGATCAAAATCTGATCACTGTGTATATTATAAAGCTGAAAGTGATCAAGTACTTGTTATTGCTCTTTATGTTGATGATATGTTGTTCATAGGAAATAGCAAGCTAATGATTTTTGATCTTAAGTCTCATTTTTCTACTAAGTTCAAAATGAAGGATCTTGGTGCAGCAAGGTATATTCTAGGGATGGAGATAACCAGGGACAGGAAGAATAGAAAGCTTTGACTCAGTCAAAGTAAGTATGTCAAGACTATTTTTGAGAGATTTTGTATGAATAATTGCAAACAGCTAGTGGTCCCAGTCATGCATGGAACGAAGCTATCTATTGAGGACTATCCAAAATCTCCTATTGAGATAGAGGACATGACCAGTGTACCTTATGCCAGTGCAGTAGGCAGTCTCATGTATGCTATGGTCTGTACAAGCCAGACATTGCCCAAGCAGTGGGAGTACTTAGTCAATTTATGGCTAATCCAGGAAGAACGCATTGGGATGTTGTGGAAAGAGTTTTCAAATATTTGAAGGGCACTTTAGATTTTGCATTGTGTTACCATGGGAATTTGGTTGAATCGCAAAGGACTCTCAGCATTAGTGGTTATGTAGATTCTGATTAGGCAGGGGACATTGACAGCAGGAGGTCCACCAGTGGATACATTTTCATGTTGAATAGTGGTGCAGTGAGTTGGATGAGCAAGTAGCAAGCTATAGTCGCTTTGTCCACTACGGAGGCTGAATACATGGCAGCTACTCATGCTTGTAAAGAAGTTGTATGGTTGAAATGTTTGTGTTCTAACATTGGTTTTGATGCAAGGGAAATAACTATTTTATGTGACAGTCAGAGTGAAATTTGTATGGTAAAGAACCCTACTTTCCATGCCAGGACGAAACATATAGACGTACAGTACCACTTTGTACGAGATATGGTGGAGGATGGAAAGGTCAGTTTGGAAAAGGTTGATACTCTAGAGAATGATGCAGATTCATTGATGAAGCCAGTGAGCACAGATAAGTTCAGGTGGTGTGCCAATTCAATGGGCCTTAGTGCCCATGATTTTCAGTAAGTTATTTTGTGCTCTGGAGGTGCATGTATGATCTTCGTCAAGTGGGAGATTGTTGGAAATGTATGTCTCAAACTATACAGGCTAAAACCTCCATGAGAGCCAAGTCAGTGTGATAGCTTCAATGTATGGCCGACAAGCAGTGTGTATCATTATGTTTTGCACAGGTTGTTGTGACTTTGTAGAAGTCTTGCTAAAAGGTTACACTGTGGAGTCTATCGTTGTGACAAGGAGTACTCGTTATGACCTCATAGTGCTCGGGAGACCTTTGGCCAACAAGCCATTCAATCGTGTATCAGGGAGACTCTTGGCGACCATGATCTTCGGTGTAACATGGTGGCTCGGTGAAGCATCTTAGCAAAAGCTAATGTCTCACTGACAAGAATATTGTTGGTGTCTTTGCCGTAACATATGGCTCAGTGAGAAGTCTCAACGAATGGAGAAGGTCACGCCAATGGGGAAACATCCATACATTCTTCGGAGTAACTCAAAGTGGTCAGAGAAACGTCTTAGCGACTAAAGGGTGTCTTACCGATAGCCAATGGCTATCGGGGTAACTCAAGGATCCCGGGAAGACATCTCAATGAACATTGAAGGTCTCGTCGATAGGAACATCTTTTGTAGTCTTTGGTGTAGCTCTTGGTGAATGTTTGTCATCAGTGGAACACGGTGGTCTCGGTAAGAAGTCCCAGCGACTTTGATGAGTCTTGCCAATGATGAAGAGCCTTCGGGGTAAGTCTTGGAGTTTGGTATGTTCTCTTAGCGAAGGGTGTATGTCTTGGCGACTATTGACAGTTTCAGTGAAACAAATGATCTTGGAGAAACCTCTTGGCGAAGGTGTTAAGTCTTTCCGAGTAGTGATTGAAGCTCGGTATGACTTGTCTTGTTTGGCGTAAAGTCTCAGTGAAGGTGTTTGGTTTTGCCGATAGGTGTATGCTTTCGGTGTAACCTAATGTTGCTCTATGAGACTTCTTGGCAATATTGGTATGTCTTGCCAACTATCTTTTGGAGCTCGATATAACTTGTGTCTTTGGTATACCTTTGGTGACTCGCTATGATCTCCTGGTGAATGTGATAGGTCTGGGTGACTGCTTGGTGACTCGGTGTAACTCATGAAGCTCGATAGAATGTCTTAGCGATAATAGAGACTCTTGGCGACATCAGTATGAAGTCTATGTGGCATCGGAAAGACATTGTTAGTGTCTCACCGAGATGCTAGTACATTGCGAATTCTTTTGACCGAGTAAGACTATCCTATGTGGAGTCTCGTGGACCAATAGGAGAAGCCGAAATTGAATAGTTGGAAGATAATCGGTTGTGACAGTTCTGTGAGGAAGTTCGACAGACAAAGAACGCCTTGGATATACTCTGAGATTGCAGATTGTGATCGGGTTGGATGGTTGTTTGGTTCAACAGATTGTTGCATGATTGAAGCAATGGAAGAATTCTATTCTGTGGACTATAATTGTGAAGGTTCCTATGCAATTTTTGTAAATGGTGAATGTTGTTGTATAATGACACCAAAAAGATAAGTCTATAAATTGTATGTAATCTCAATTACTGTAATAATAAGTGATTTCTCTTGGTGTGGTGGGTTGTTCACCCATAAGGGTTTTCCCAGGTATATCTTGTGTTCTTGTGTGATTGTCAAAACTCTGTTTCTGTAATCTGTTTCTTAGTTCATCTTAACATGACTGTAATTGTAAAATTTAAAATTACATCTACATCCTTTCCTGAGGTATTGACATTAGGAGAATTATTTCCACATCTAATTTTCCTTACAGTTAGAAGACATCAAGGTGCAAAAACCCATTAAATTTCATGTCAACCTAGTTATAAAAACAAAGTTATTGACTGAGCAATCAGACTATTTTACTTGCTGAACAAACGAAAAAATTGAGCACGAAAGAAGGCTAAAAATTTATTTTAAGAAATGCAATTGGTAGGGAGTTTTGGGATCTATTCATAGAATGCATTGGTTGTAGGAAATACACAAAATGATCTGCTAAGAGAACTAAAGAAGTCTTAGAAATTACATTTATTAATTATTTTAGTTTGAAATTAATTAAACAAAGAGATGTTTTTGTGTCCAAACAACATACACAATCAAATATTTGTTTTAAAAACATAGATAAAACACAAAAAAATATTGGAACCTAATTCATTGTGTTGAAAATTGATGCGGTTGCAAATTTTCCAAGTTGTAGCTCTAAACTCTCCAAAACCCCCAAAACAATCTCTGCAATCTCTCCATACAAAACCTCCCGAGAAAGTTTTTTTTCAAAAACAGAAAAAAATTCATTGCAAGAAATCCCCTAAAATTAATTTTCAGCCCAATCCATTTAAAATCCCCTTAACTATTATTTATTATTCTCCACCATTTGTAACTTTATCCACTTCTTTAAATCAATTTAATTTATTTTCTTTTATTTTTCCCCACTATTTACAACTGCCACTAATTATCTTTTATAATTTTTAACCATGTCTTATGATTTACACAATAATCAAACAATTAAAATATTAATTTTATTAATTTAATCTTTTATATAGTTTATTTGCACAATCACATCAATTTAATATATTTATTTAAATATTTCATTTTAAGCCATTAATTTTAATTTACAAAGATCAAATAAATACTTTTAATAATATTTTATTTAATCTATACTTTTATTATATATATATATATATATTATTTTAATTATTCCAAAACCTTTTAAATTTTGATACTCTTTATTTTAACGAAATAATCAAATATAAGCACTAATCAACAATTAACTCAAACAAATACAAATCCAAGTAGTACCTAACCTCGAAGTAAAACAAAGGACAAAATAGAACACTGACACAGGGACACTATAGAGTCTATAGTGGTTTTGGTAAATTTCTTGGATCTTTACATATCATTTGTACATATGATTACTTTCTTTTCCATTTCTATTGTGTTCTTAAATCAACATAGCTAAATTCTTCGATACGAATCAAAGTATTTAAATTTATATTATACTATACCAAACTTTTAAGACTTTTATGTCAATTTTATCCATAGTATTCAATAATGTCTGAAATTTGTTATGTATCTAAAATTTAATTAGTCACACAAAGAGCAACAAAAAGATGAGGTTTCTATTATGACACAACACCTACAAATGGGTCCATATTGTATGCTCCTACTTTGTTCAAAGGATCCCAATGGTTAAGAAAATGTTGTTAATGCACTTTTATATCTTTCTAAGGAAAAATATATGACATACCATTTGTGTAGGCCACAACTATATGCATTACCTATCGCTCTATTGTCATGACCATCATTAGCAACTAAATTTTTGGTCTCAGGGCCACCTTTGTTGCAAAAATGTCTTGATGCCTTTCAAGTGAGATCCTTGAATCTTTCACAAAGAGTGCATCAAGGATTTTGGATCACTGTTGAAATCTCAAAAAACCTTGGAATAAATGTATTTTATGAATAACAATTTCTTTAGAGAAGTTGTTAGAGCCATTTGTGGTAGAGACAAGTGGCAAGTGGATAAACAACTGACATTCAATGGACATCTAAGAAACTTTTATCTACATCTTGGAGTTGTTGACACATGCCTCCATATGTGCCCATAGTCCTAGAAACATTAGAAATCCATCAATTTTTTTCTTTCTGCTCACTTTTCATTTGTCACAAGGTATTTTCCTTCAACTTTGTAAATGAAAAAAACCAAAAACCCCACCGAAAATATGATGGTGGATCAACGAAAATAGAAAAAGGTGAATGATATTTTCCTTCAAATTTGTAATTGAAAAAATCCAAAAACTCCATGGAAAATATGATTGGATGATCAGTGAAAAGAGAAAAACCAATGAAAATTAGATTTGAAAAATCAAAGCACTAAAACCTTTTTCTTCTTTGTTGGCATGGTTTCCACAGAGCAAACTATTTGCATATAGAAAAATAACTAGAAATAATATAATCACCAAAACCACTGAATTAAACTATAAATGAAGAGACAGAGAATATGAAACTATTTTTGTTCACATTGAAAATGCATTGAATGTAATCATCTTTATTGGCAAAAACGTTGAATATAAACATATCGATAAAAAAATGACCAAAAAATAGTTAGCACAAAATTAAACTATAACCGAAGAGCCACAGTATATGAAATTGTTTTTATTCACACTGAAAATGCAGTGAATGCCATCATATTTATTGGGAAAAATGTTCAATATAAATAAACCAATGAAAATCTATACAAAAAAAAAACATTTACATGATTGTCTAACTATTTCCTGAAGAAGATTGTGGCAATGTAAGATCACATTCTTGACAAAAATCATGGTGTTTAATCTTTGAATACCGATTGCGGTGCATATTTGGCTAATAGGTTAACCAGACAAAACCTTTAATAATCCATTTCAATGTATGTCCCTCTAAATCCCTATTGAGCTTCTATGTTATGGGATTTCCATAATTCTTGTTGGAAAAGACCACCTCTCCTCCCTCGGTGAAAGCTCTAGAAGCCTTAAAATACTTGTCTATGAACCATGATTTGTGGCCCAACATGGAAAACTTTGGAGACCCATTGTTAAAGATCACCTTTCTAGTGGTGTGATCATACAGATTCCATTCTATCTTTGCTTCACTATAGTTGACGCCACATCTATTCTTAGGGCCAATTTTCAAATAAAATTTCGCTAGAAAGTGTCACTCATTTGGAAAATCATCTTTGATCCCCATACCCTTATGGTATATTGGGTCCAATGGAGACATGTCGCACCCGATATTGTTCATTTGTAGACAAACTTCAATCTAATGTGGGCGAACATTGACGGTGTGTCCAATCTCAAAGCTTGGTCAAGACATTCTTCAACAATCAGACATTTGTTGCTAGTCTCCATTGTGAGGAGTGGAGAATAGGACATAATATTCCACAAACCCTCAATATAGTAAGTTGTAGGAAATCTTCAACGTTGATGGATACTCCTTCGAGCCAGATAATGATTCTGCATTGAATAGGGAAGCCCAATGATAATGCACCAAGAAGTAATTGAACTTTTTGTTGTGCTTTCGCCAGAATTTTGGAGTAGGAAGACCACACATTAGGATCATCTTTGGAGCAAGAAAGAAATGAAGAGCACGTACCAACAATTAGAGTGTTAAAGAATAACTTATATTATGGGGGTTCAATTATGCCTCCCTTTAATCCCAATAAAAATTATAAGAAAGACAATTGTATGAATCCTTCTTTACGACCAATGGAAAGAGATGAAAACAATCCCTAAAACAACAATGAAGCCAAATGCAAATTTTGTTGCAATGGTTCTTCTCTTTGATTTTGAAGATTATATGTGCCAAGATCATATATGCGTCCCCCACATCGCTCACTACCCAGCGGAAGCTCAGAGGCATTTGGATTTTGTCTTTAGTATAAAACTGCAAAAAAAAAAACTCATCTTTCATTGTGGTTGAGTAAAATATCCATGGCGCGCCCTCACCGTATTCAAAAAAGTTGTAAATATCATATAGTGACTGCCTGTATTCATCTAGCGACTCCATGTATGGATGCGAGAGATTTAGGAACTAGGAATGTGTGGAGTTTTATGAATGTAACAACAGGTGGGATAAGATTGAATCAAGAATGACAAGTGTGAAGATTAAAAAGAATGTTGAGATATTTTGAAATGGATGATTAAGTTCAAGTCATGATTGAGTGTATAATAATATATTGTAAGGTAGAATCCTCTTAAACAATACGTCAAGGCACTATTTTCTATTCTATATTTTTATGTTGCAAGTTCTATTCACTATCAAGAACCTATATGAATATTTTATGTGATAATGAAAATATTCCTAACAAGATTCATAAGGTGTCATGTAATTCTTCTTTTGAATATGTATAAAAGTGATTAGTCTATTTAATTCACCTATTATTTTATTATTTTAAACCAATTACTCTTTTAATTCATCTAAATCGTTCCTAATTTTCTCATTCTTAACATCCTCATTATTTTTTCATTTATCACACAACCTTTCACATACCAACAAACCATTCTTTAACTTTTAACCCTATTTATAAATTATATATATTATTAATGAAATACAGCTAAGGAGATGGAGCTTGACAACAACCTAGTTTTTTAAGTATAACTCAGAAAATATGATCTAGGTATTTGAGATTTTTGGATAGTGGTTAAAAGACATTAATCAGAAGAAACCCTTTCAATTTCACGCCAGCCCAGTTTATAGAAACATATTTTTGGATTGCCTAATCAAACTATTTTATTGGTTAAAGTAGTCATGGGGGCAACAACTTGACAACAGCCTGTGTTTCGAGTATAACTCAAAAAATACGATCTGAATATTTGAGATTTTTGGACGAAGGTTAGAAGACATTAAGGCACAAATTTTTTAAAAATTTTTAGCCAACCCAGTTCGTTGAAACAAAGTTATGGAATGAGAAATTAGACTCTTTTATTGGCTGGACACCCGAATAGATTAAGCACAAAAGAAGACTAAGAATATCTTTTAAGAAAAATGCAATCAACAAGGAGTTTAGGGATCTATTCATAGAATGCATTATTTAATCTATATTTCTATTATATAAAAGTTTTTTATATTAATTATTCCAAAACCTTTTTAATTTTGATAACCTTTATTTTAATGAAATAATCAAATAAAAACATTAATCAACAATTAACTCAAATGAATAAAAATCCAAGTAGTACCTAACCTTGAAGTAAAATGAATCACAAAACACAACGACAACATTGACGAAGGAGCACTATAGAGTCTATAGAGTTTTTGGTGAATTTATTGGATCTTTATAGATAATTTGTACACATGATTACTTTCTTTTACATTTTTCTTGTGCTCTTAAATCAACACAGCTAAATTCTTCAATACAAATTAAAGTATTTAAATTTATATTATACTGTACCAAACTTTTAAGACCTCTATGTCAATTTTATCCATAGTATTCAATAATGTCTGAAATTTGTTATGTAACTAAAATTTAATCAGTCACACAACGAGCAACAAAAAGATGTGCTTTCTACTATGACACACACCTACAAATGGATCCATATTATATGCCCCTGCTTTGTTCAAAGGATCCCAATGGTTAAGAAAATGTTGTTAATGCACTTCTATATCTTTCTAGGGAAAAATATATGACATACCATTTGTGTAGGCCATAGTTGTATGTGTTACCTATCGCTCTATTGTCATGCCCATCATTAGCAACTAAAGTTTTGGTCTTAGAGCCACCTTTGTTGCAAAAATTATCTTGATGCCTGTCTAGTGAGATCCTTGAATCTTTCACATAGAGCGCATCAGATATTTTGGATCACTGTTGAAATCTCATAAAACCTTGGAAGAAATGTATTTTATGAATAACGATTTCTCTAGAGAAGTTGTTAGAGCCATTTGTGGTAGAGACAAGTGGCAAGTGGATAGACAACTGACATTCAATGGACATCTAAGACACTTTTAGTTGCATCCCGGGGTTGTTGACACATGCCTCCATACATGCCCATACTCCTAGAAACATTAGAAACCCATCAAAAAAAAATTATGCTCACTTTTCATTCAACACAAGGTATTTTCCTTCAAATTTATAAATGAAAAAAGCCAAAAACCTCATCAAAAATATGATGGCCAATCAACAAAAAGAGAAAAAGGTGAATGATATTTTCTTTTAAATTTGTAAATGAAAAAATCCAAAAACCCCACCGAAAAATATGACTAGCCGATCAGCGAAAAGAGAAAAACTAGTGAAAATTAGATCTGAAAAATCAAAGCACTAAAACCTTTTTCTTCTCGGTTGGTGCAATTTCCAAGGAGAAACTATTTGCATATAGAAAAATAACTAGAAATAATATAATCACCACAACCATCGAATTAAACTGTAAACGAAGAGGTGGAGAATATGAAACTATTTTTATTCACATTGAAAATGCAACGAATGTCATCATCTTTATTGGAAAAAATGTTGAATATAAATATACTGATAAAAAACTAACCAAAAAATAGTTACCACCAAATTAAACTATAAACAAAGAGGTAGAGTATATAAAGTTGTTTTTATACACACTGAAAATGTAGAAAATGCCATCATATTTATTGGGAAAAATGTTGAATATAAAACAACCGATGAAAATCTATACAAAAAAATCAAAGCATTTACATAATTGTCTAACTATTTCTTGAAGAAGACTGTGGCAATGTAAGATCAAATTCTTGATGAAAATCATGGCGTTTAGTCTTTGAATATGGATTGTGGTGTGTATTTGGCCAATAGGTTAACTAGATGGAACTTTTAATAATCCATTTCAATGTTTGTCCCTCCAAATCCCTATTCAGCTTCCATGTTATGGGATTTCCATAATTCTTGTTGGCTAAGACCACCCCTCCTCCCTTGGTGAAAGCTTTGGAAGCCTTGAAATACCTGTCCATGAACCATGGTTTGCAACCCAACATGGAAAACTTTGGAGGCCCATTGTTAAAGACTACCTTTCTAGTGGTGTCATCATACAGAGTCCAGTTTATCTTTGCTTCACTATAGTTGATGACTGATTGCTCAAAACCCCAATGGTTGATTGTGGATTTAGTTGTAGAAAAAACCATGAGACTCACATTCTTAGTTGGTGCAAATTTGGCCTGGTATGTGCTCCCCTTACCAGTGTCTATGATGGGATTTTGTGATGATTGACTCAAGATAACAGAATAGAAGCCGCATCTATTCTTAGGGCCAATTTTCAAACAAACTTTCGTTGGAAAGTGTCACTCATTTGGAAAATCATCTTTGATCACCATACCCCTATAGTATATTGGGCCCAATGGAGACACATTACACCTTATATTGTTCATTTGTAGACAAACTTTAATCCAATGTGGGCGGACATTGACGATGTGTCCAATCTCAAAGTTGCAATCTAGTAGGTGGTAACTCAAAACTTGGTTGAGATGTTCTTCAACGATCAAACATTTGTTGCTAGTCTCCATTATGAGGAGTTGAGAATAGGACATAATCTTCCACAAACCCTCAATGTCTAAGCTATAGAAAATCCTCAACATTGATGGATACTCCTTTGAGCTAGATAAAGATTATGCACTGAATAGGGAAGCCCAATGATAGATGCAAAGTGTGTTTTGACATGTCCAAGAAGTAATTAAATTTTTTGTTGTGCTTCCGCAAAAATTTTGGATTAGGAATACCACACATTAGGATTATCTTTGGAACAGGAAATAAACAAACAACACATACAAATAATTAGAGTGTTAAAGAACAACTTGTATTTTGGGGGTTCAATTACGCCTCCCTTTAAGCCCAATAAAAATTGTAAAAAAACAATCGTATGAATCCTTCTTTACGACCAAAGGAAAGAGATGAAAACAATCCCCAAAACAACAATGAAGCCAAATGCAAATTTTATTATAGTGGCTCTTCTCTTCAATTCTGAAGATCATGTGTCAAGGTAACATATGCATCCCCCACAGTTGCTCACAACCTAGCGGAAGCTCGGAGGCTTTGAGATTTTGTCCTCAGTATCAAATTGCAAAAAAATAAACTCATCTTTCATTATGGCTAAGTAAAATATCCATGGTGCACCCTCACTGTATTCAAAAGATCTATAAACATCATATAGCGACTGCATGTATTCATCTAGTGACTCCACGTATGAATGCGAGAGAATTAGGAACCAAGAATGCATGGAGTTTTATGAATGGTGGGCCCTAGGATTGAATCAAGAATGACAAGTGTGGAGATTAACCAGAATGTTGGGATATTTCAAAATGAATGGTTAAGTTCAAGTCATGAGAGAATAGAGGGTCAGTTTAACCAACACACTCTAAGTGTTGACCGCTTAGGTGGCTAGTGGGGGCCCACTCAACATTTTGGTTTCCCTTTTGTTTCCCATTTTCCATTGTGCTACTCTAACTTTCCATGGTGACAACCACTATGAGGGTTAAGGGTTAAGTTTAAATTTCAAATTTACCACTTGCTCACGTATTTCCTCTTAAGTCAAGTATTTGAAATCAAACAGACAAAGCTTGAAAAAATTACAATTTCTCTTCCTATTGTAAGCTCTAGGGTGACGAATCATTCTTCAGGGGCTAGGAATGTTATTTTTGGTGCATAGGAGGCATTGGAGGTGCTCATCACAACATTGTTAGACGTATGTACATTGTGGATTGCAATCCTTCTCCCCACAGTCTTGTAGGCATGAGGGAGGGGGTGCATAGTGGTCAACGAGGGATCTTAGGATTGTTTGGCTACTCAGTGTGCTCTTGCAAGGATGATATATTGATGGTTTTATCTCTTGTTCTTTCTCCATCTTCTCTATTATTTCTGGAAACTAGGGTTGGGGAGGTTTGGTTGTCCTCTATTTTGTTGGATTGGTTGCAACAACATGAATTCTTCTTTAAAGGGAAACATTGTCAATGAGAAGGGCAAAGATTGGGTGTCAAAGCTCCCTAATGCCATTATGTATCATTAAACCTCCAAGATCTTTCAACTTATACTTTTTTAAAAATTGGAAATGAAATCATTTATATTATCATAACACAATCTCTATTGTATTCCATATTGCAAATATAATAGTCTTAACCAAGCGGATATTAGTCCAAGTAGGATTCAACTATTGTTATTGCCCAGTCTGTTCACCATCAATTATAGTTCTTCAACTGCGGCAGATTTATGGATAGTCTCTCTAAGTGTAGATATATTAGAGAATTTATGTGATTTTCTAACAAATTGGATAGTTCTAAATTTGTATGTTCCTTTGTTTCTTTTGCAATCTGCAGTGAATAAAATTATAGACCAAGTGAAAGATCCAAAAGATGAATAATCGACATTACTAGAATAATTAATGGGATGTTCCCATAATAATGAAGAAGGCTTAAGAAAGGTTACATGAATGTATGATCTCTTCATGAAAACTACCTTCATAGGCTTAGATCAAGGGCCATTCAATTTTGCATTAGAATTTATAAAAAAGATGGTAAAGATCAGTAATATGATGAGCCTATTAAACACAAACATCTGGAGTAAGAATGTATGCACAAATATTATCATATTCTAAAATTTAAAGTCTTATATGTAAATTAAAATATTTTCATATTTGTAATGGTGATATTCATTTTTTTATGATATTTTATATTTAGTTTTGTTCTATTTTAAGATGTCTTGTTAAATAGATATAATTTAAAATATTTTTTATAGTTCATAATTGTAACATATATATTTCTATTTTGTTTAATATTTAGTTTTGTTCTTATTTCAAGATGTCTTGATAAATGTATATGATGAAAATGGTGTAATATTTAGTCTTAAAATCTAAAGATATCTTGAAGAGAATATTCATCATTTTTTTTTAAATTAGTAAAAATATTATAAAATTTATTTTTTATGAAAACAAATGGATTACATAGCAATTGAAATTGCTTTCTTTTTCTTAAAGTGGATTTTTCACATCCAAGTTTTTAAAAAATATCTTTAATTTTTTTCTTATATTTAGGTTATAATGTTTAGTCATTTAATTTAATTTTTTATGATGTGTTACAAAATCTTACTTTTTCTAAGGACATAATTAAATCATATGCTTTAAACAAGACAAAGTGTAACAATGAAAATAAAAAATACATATTCTTCAAATATATAAGAGTAATTATTCATTCTTTTCTATATTGTACAAGAAAGCAATCAAAAAGAGTGTGTACAAACTTAAACAAGAGACATTTATTTGGCTAAGAGACCTAAAGACCAACTAAAAATCAACCATTTCTTCATTAACTTTTTAGCATTATAGAAAATAAAACTAAACTAGATTCTATAAATTTCTAACACCTATTTAAATATGGACCAACGTACTACTTTACAACAAGAATAAAAATATGTCAATTGCTTCTATTTTATTTCTACTCATCATTTCACATGATAAATATTGATTATATAACAATAAATATAATTGATTATTTACTAATAGAAAAAAAACATAAGATATCTCTTTGCTCAAACATTTAGCTCCATCATCTAATCCTTTACATTTCACATATAAAAAATTCACTCATCAATATAATTTATATATGTACTTATAATTTATCAACTCCGAAAATTATAAATTTTGAACTCCTATAGAAAAAAAAACATACCCATAAAAATATTTTATTCTCTAGCCTTAAAAATCTCTTTTTTTAAGAAATAAAATAAAATTTCATAGCTTCACTTATGTGCCTTACATCCACCTCCTACCTCATAAGTGTCATAAATTTGTCATAATAGTCAAATTGACCAAGAGAATAAGTTAGGTGCTTCATAGGAGAATTGAGAAAATCTATTATAAGATCCAATGTAATAGAATATCTTATTATATTTCTTACACATCCTAATATTTACCTAATTTTCAATATCTCCCAAAAAAGCAACTCCCAACTAAATGCTACTATGAATACAAGTGGGAGGATATTAATCAAGATCTCAAAGAAGAGAGACCCATGGCCTCTCTCCTCCTACTCAACTTGTTCATGATCACTATCTTAGTGGGAGGATCTACAATATTCTTTGAGGTTTCTAATTTTTGTAACCCTTTCCCATTAATTGACCCTTATTGCTCCAACTTACCATCTACTTTGAATTTATTTTTAAAAATGCATTTATATCTAATTTCCTTCCTTCGCTTAAGAAGCTCAACTAGATCCTACATGTCAAAATTTTCCAATGCCTTTATTTCATCTTTCATAGCGTCTAATTGGGACTCGTGTTCATCTAAATATAAAGCCTCTTTCACATATTTAGATTTTTTTGTTAGTATATGATATTTAGCAAATAAACAATAATAATTATAAGGTATCTATATTTTAATTGGATTACATATTTCTTCATGGACCTTTTGAGAGGTGTAAGAAGAGGCTCCTATTATTCCTCATCAAAACTCAAATTTGAACCATCTCCTTCCTCATCCTATTCATTTTGTTTCTATTTTATCTATGCATCTTCGTATTTGTTAGTCTTAATATTAAAATGCATTATGTTTTTAGGTTTCTTATGAGGTTGTTCATAATTTTTAATCTCACTAATATCTATAAAAATAAATTCCTTACAATTATAAGATGCACATTAAAAATAAAAAATGCAATGGGAGACTTCTCTAGCGGGGTGGTGTTCATTCAAAATTCTGCAAGGGAAGGAAATGCTAGTTCACCTCTTGGTGGTAATGGCGGTAGGTCAAATGTTGTTGTCGGTGTTGGTGAGGATTTGTCAGCTTGCAGTTGCACTGTGGGATTTGATGGTGGGTCCACCTTTTTGTCGTTTGTTCTGAATTCTTTTGGCTTGGATGGTGGACATCTCAAACTTGGTGTGGGGGCCTCTCCTCATAATGTGAGCCCATCCTCTTCCCCTTGTCTGGAGAATCCTGGAAAAGGTGTTGATGCTGAAGGATATAAGCTTGTGGAGGTCTTATCAAATGGTCCTAACTAGTCTAGTATTTTGGGTGCTAAGCCTAGAGGAAAGAGCTCGTCGGTTTTGGTTAGCTTTCAGGTGAATCTAGTTATTGGGGAATAATCGTTGTTAGTTCTTGACTGCATTATTGATAATAGGTTGGTCTCGATGGACCTTACTTTGGTTGGGAAATTTATGGGGCCTCGACCTAATGTGGAGTTGGTTCGTAACCTTACTTCTAAGAGGTGGAGAACGAAAGGATAGATGGAAGTTGTGGCAATGGTGAAAGGTTTTTTCTCTTTCACTTTCACCTGTAATGAGGATATGGTTGTTTTTCTCACTGGAGGACTATGTTTAATCAGTAAGTCATCCTTAGTTCTTAAAAAGTGGGAGTCAAATTTTAATCCCAACTCTTGTTCTTTTTCTTCAGCCCCTATTTGGGTGAGGTTACCAGCTTTACCTCTAGATTTTTGGGACGAGCATGTGTTTGTTGGTATTGCTAACATGTTTGGTAAACCCATGTGTATCGATCAAATTATGGCTTCAAGGAAGAGATTAGTTTATGCCAGGTTTTGTGTCATTGTTGACCAATCTATAGACTTTCTTGAAAAGGTGACTATTAACTCAAAGATGGGTGGTTGGATCCAATTGATTGAGTATGAATCTATTCCCTTTGCTTGTTTCCATTGTAAAAAGGTTGGTCACTGGGCAAAGAAATTCCCATCGAAGGTCAAGCCTATCCCTCCCCAACAACATATGGAATGGAGAGAGAAATAAAATGTTGAAGCTGGGGATGAGACTTTGAGGCCTCAAGAGTTGCTGAAGGATTTGGAATATTCTAGTAAGGAGGAGGGTGTTTTGAATGTTGTTGATGCAGGGTTTGTAGCCCCTCATGATCTTTAGATCCTTGAAATGGATGTTCATGAGGTTGAGAAAGGGGAAGTGGTTTTTGGTGATGAGGCTCTTGTTTTGGGGTCTAATGGTGATGCCATGGAGGATTTAGTGAAGGGACTTCATTCTGGGGAGGATAAAGTGAAGGTTAAGGATCCATCTTTGTTGGTTACTTCCCCTAGTAAAGGGGAGAAGGGTGGTTTGGACGCGAGCTTGTAGGAACCTTCAAGGGATCTTTCAAATTTGGTGCTCACCTCTTTTGTCAATGAATGTGGGTTAATTTTCCTGCAACAGGCAAAGGACCCTCCTTTTTCTCCAGTCAAAACTAGAAATAGGAAGACGAATTTATCTCCTCAAGTGATGGCTACCAGGAATTGTTCAAAGCTTGATTGTGGGTCTAAACTAAGAGGAAGAGGTGGACCCACTTTGATGTAGAGTAGGGAGAAATAAAGCAAAGCGTACATTGTGGATGCCTCCCAGAAAACCCTTTTCAATATGTGTCCCAAGGGAGCATCTCAAACCCATGAATGAAGATCCTTTCATGGAATATGTGAGGGTTAAATCACCCTCACAAACATGATCTCCTTGTGAATTCAGTGAGGGATTTTAAACCTGATGTGATCTTGATTCAAGAAACAAAAATGCCTATGGAAAGATTGGAATGTCTTAAGAAGAGACTCTTTAAGGAATGTGGTTTTCATGGTTTTGATGCAGATGGGGCATATGGGGGCATGGCTACTTTTTGGAATATGAAAGTTGTGGTTGGTAAGGATGTTTACGGGGTTCCTAATCACATTGCTACTTCCTTTTGTCACTCTTATTGTGATTTTTCTTGGGTGGCTTCTAATATTTATGCGCCTAATGTTAGAAGTGCTCATAAGCATTTTTGGGGGAATCTATGTTCCTTTAGGGCTATGTTTCCTTCTAATAATTGGCTAGTTATGGGAGACTTCAACACTCCTTTGAGTTATGATGATAAAATGGGAGGCTCTCAAATTGATGATGAAAGTAGGTTTGACTTAATGAATTTTTTTAATAACAATGCTCTATTTGATGTGGATCTATGGGGCACTTCTTTTACTTGGTCAAATCGACAGATGGGTTCTTTAATCCAAGTGAAATTGGATAGGGCCCTTCTTTCTCATGAGTGGTTGGCTCACTTTTCTTGCTCCCTTTTTGCTTTCACTAGGCTAGGATTGAATCATTTTCCTATCTCCTTATTGGTGGATGTGGTGGGTTGAATGCGTGCTTTTCCTTTTTTTTTGAAAAAATGTGGACTTCTCATCCAAATTTTAAATCTAAGCTTGTTGAGTGGTGGGATATTCGGGTGGATGGATCAGCTATGTATAGGGTGGCAAAGAAGTTGGCAGCTGTTAAGTCCAATGTGAGATTATGGAATAAAGCCTCCTTTGGTCATATCTTCCATGAGAAGGCTCACATCAAGGTGGATCTTGATTTGTGTGCAACAGTGTATCCAAGCTAGGGGTTATGATGTTGTCTTGGCTAATGAGGAGAGTTTTTTGTTGTCTCATCTTCATAATATTGTTGCTAGGGAGGAATATTTTTGGAAACGAAGATCTCAGGCGGTGTGTTTGAATTGTGGTGACAGGAATACAAAATCCTTTTACCTCACCACGCTTAAGCATAGGGATTCCAACCAAATTAAGTGTATCTGTTTGGATGGAAGGGTGATTGAGAATGAGGATGATATTAGGCGGGAGGCTATCTCCTTTTTCTCTAATCTCCTTTCTGATGATTTAGTTTTTTCATTGGCTGATCAGGATCTATTGTTGGAGGTTATCCCTACTCTAGTGACCGAGGATCTTAATCGTATGATTTGTTGTATCCCTTCGGTGGAGGAAGTCAGGAGTGCAGTCTTTTCCTTTGTTGGTAATAAGGCCCTTGGGCCTGACGGGTTTCCCATGTTCTTCTTTCAATAATTTTGGTCTATTGTTTATAAGGATGTTGTGGATGTGACAAAATATTTTTTTGGTAGTCAGAATCTACTTAAAGAATTAAACTCTACTTTTTTGGTGTTGATTATGAAGATCTTAGGGGCATTAGCTTTTAACGAGTTCAGACCAATCAAATTATGTAATTTTATTTACAAGATCTTTTCTAAGGTGCTTGGTGTGAGGTTGCAAAGGGTTCTACCTCTAATCATCTCTCCAATCAGAGTGGTTTTGTTGCAGGGAGACAAATCCTCAACCCCATCATCACTGTGCATGAGAACATCCATTCACTGACGGTTAACAAAAAGCATGCCTTCTTGCTAAAATTGGATTTGGTGAAAGCCTATGATAGAGTTAACTAGGCCTTCCTATTTAAAATTCTCCATGCTTTTGGCTTCTCAGAGACCTTTGTTCAGTTGGTAAGGAGCCTCATGACTACTGTGTCCTTCTTTGTGCTTGTGAATGACTCTCCTAATTTCTTCAAAAGTTCTAGGGGGGTGCGATAGGGGGACCTATTGATGGTTCAGACGAGCACAACAACAGTAAACAAAATCTTACTATTCTTCTCTCCTGAAAGAGAAAGAATAACACATGGATATCTAACTGCCAAGGTCTTGGTAATCAGTTCTCAACTATGCTGATTTCACTCAATGGTTGATGTGAACTATAATGTTCAAGGGGCCTACTAGTGTTGAGCTTGTGGATTGTTCTAAGATCAAACATAAATTTAAACCTACTTTAACCAGGTTTTTTAAAGAAACAAAAAAAGATATATCAAAGCTTTGGAACTGAAGACAATAATAATTCATCCAACTTAACCAGACTTGTTATCTTTCAAGGAATTGCTAACTAAAACTGGAGAAAAAAATTAACTTGTGATTAACACACAATTTCATTCATTCATAGTGCTAATTTCAACAGCAGATTGCAAATCACTATTTAAACAAAACATAAAATAAAGTTTCATTCCTTGAAAGCTTCTCAAATCGAATGATTAACCCAAGATAAATACCATTTTGAAGCATAATATGAAGTAGATTTAAATTTGTTTGCTTCTATTGTTTGTGAAATAGATAAACAACATTTACAAATTTGGCACAATCACTAGTGTACAGAAAATCCATGACTTCAAATCATCTCTATCTATACTAAGAAAAGTTGAAAGATACATTACCATCTATGCTGAACCTAACTCCTAACTAAGAAGACAAAATAAGCTCCCATTACAAAGAAACAGGATGCAGTTCTGTCTCCTCTATCTTTCAGAAAATCCCTACTGCTGAAAAATCTATGTTTGTCCTTGAAATCTCTATCTATCCTTCTTTTTTCTACTACTACTGTCCTTGAAAAAAGAGGCAAAAATGCCATTTATAAAGAACGTACCAAAAAGAATGTGTTGGCCCCTATTTTTTTAGGGTTTACAAAATATCAACCTCATTTTAGGGTTTACAATGTATGCCAGTTTGCAGCAGAGTCGGCCCTTAGATATTTTAGGAATAAAGTTGATCGCATTCAATGTGCATCCCCACTATCCATGTCGGTGAAGGATCGCCCTCAAGAGAAGCCTTCAGATCTTTTTCAACCATCGCAATAACTCCTGGCCTCCATGTCCACCTTCAAACTTCCTTCAAAGCCACCTTGAATGTGGTTGTTTTGATAATCATAAATGCCAATCTACCCCTCGCCAGTAGACACTACAACTGTCATTGTGACCTGAGGTTTCTTCCTTTCTACCTTTTTCCTACTCAAGATCTTTCTGCAATTTGACCGTCTTTGAGAAGTAGCATCTGACCTCCCCTATTAAAGATCTCCACACCACTGTTCACCGAGCTGCTCCATTGCTTTTGATCTCAGAGCAAGTCCATGTTGTTTATGCTCTGTTGATCTCCTTCACAAGGGTAGTCAATCAGTCAAACAACCAATGGTTCGCCTTTAGTTCTCTCTGATTGGTTGAACATATGCCATGCAAGATTCCAAGGCGGTCAAAAGGTTATTTGAACAGAATCGCATGTTGGTGAGACACTGGTCATGTCTCCCCGATGCGATTATACTCCACAACAACAATCGGCAAGACTTCATAGCGAGCAGCTAGGGTTATATCGATATTCCAAAATTGTCGCCTAGACAATCACTTTTGGCAAGAGGTCATAGTGAGTTCTCATCGATCATACTGATATCTCTTTCCATTGGAAAATCCATCGCTATCGGCAAGACTCCCCATTGTCGGTAGGACCTTTCACCGAGCACAAATCATTACACCGAAGGCACCATCCTTCGGCGAGACCTTACCCTTTGGCCAGACTTTACATCGAAGGCAATCCTTCTCGGTGAGACCTTCCTGAGGCCATTTTTTTTTGGCAAGAGCTCATTCTGGGACCACCCTTCCATGTCAGCGAGACCCTATCAGGTCGACAAGACACTACACCGAACCCTTCATCTTTTAGCAAGCTCAGACCATTTTGGGGAGACTTAGCTTGGTCGGCGAGAGGTTACACCGAGATCAAGTGCACTTCGGCGAGACTCCCCCCATGTCAGGAAGACTTCTCCTTGATGACACCTCCTTTCGCTAAGACTTCATTCCGATCGGTGAGACACATAAAAACTCATGGTGACTGAAATGTCTGGGTGACTGGTGTATTTAAGATGAATAGAATGCAATGCTAGTTGGAAAGAAAATAGGAGGGTCTCAGTGACCTTCTTCTTCGAGAGTTTTATGCCAAATTTGGCTGAGGCAGGCTTTCCAACTGACTTCCTTGAAAAATAACATTTCGATGTATGATTCAACCCTGCACAACAATGCCTTCATTAGTCCTCAAAGCATACAAATATCATCATTCATCCCACCTTTCATATATCCTTCATTCAAGAAGAAACTGAACTCTGGCAGAGGTGAAACCAAGATGGAACTGGAAAAATACTTACCTTTAATACTGGCAGGGGCAGAGCCAAGATGAAACCGAAACTGGGACCGAAGTCGGAGTGGGAACCGAACATGGAAATAACCATCATTTCCAAGTCCACCCCACATTCCGGTTTCGCATCCGCAAAAGGGACCAAATGCAAGGGATAGACGAAAATGAACGCAGGCGGGGTTGGAGTAAAAACTGATCCCAGGCAAAACACAAAAGGGGCAGGGGCAAAACCAAATCCGAAACTAAAACTTTTTCAAAGTTTCAATTTTGGATTCTATTCTGATCCCGCCTCTGACACCATACAAAGAAATGATGAAAAGGGACAAAAAAGGAAGAAAAAGAAGGGGAGAAAACACCCCACGGCCAAAGAACAAAGAACAGAGGGAAAAAACAAACAAGACCGGTGGAACCAAAACCGGAACCTGGAACTTCAAAAAAAATTTAGAGTTCGGTTTTGATTTGCATCCCACTTCCACCAAAACAAAAGGAAACAAATGCAGAAAATAAATGAAACTGGTGGAACAGGACCCGGGAACAGAACAAAAACAAAACTTGGAAGGAATTCCCAAGTTCAATGTGAGTCCTGATCTCGCATTCGTCGGAACAAAACAAAAGACCCAAGGAAGAGTGGAAACTCCTAAGACATAGGACACAAAATGGAGAGGAAAACGACCAACCAAAGAAGAAACAAAAGGAAAGGCAGAGTCGGGGTCGGGATGGAACCTGAACGAGAAACATTGACAGAGTTCAATGTTCAGATTTAGCCCCGAATCTAACTCCAACAGAATAAAAGACAAACCGTAGGAGGAAAAGAAAATAACTCCTAAGGCCCAACCAAACAACCAAAGGTGAAGAAAACAAAAGAAAAGGGGGACCCATTTTGTTCTAGAATAAAATGGGGTGATTATGCTAGGCATAACAAATGGCAACTCGACTGGAAAAATGGTTTAACCATTTTCAAGAAACTGAAAGATTCAGTTACCCAGAACTCTTGGTTTATGAACATCACAACTCTAGTTGGGTTAGTTTTAACAAGCAAAGTTGAGCTAGAATCTCAAATGTAAATCAACACTGGCTACCCCTGAATCTAAGTGTGAGCTTAATGGTGCATCATCATTTTATAAATTTTTCCTCATATTTTGAACAACAATGTGCAAGATTTGAACTACATGTTGATTCCCTTTAGCTGTTGTACGATGATATCTTGAGCATTGCTCTGCTGCCAGTTAGGCATCCACAGCCCTGATGGAGATACCTCTAGTTCTCTCACAACATTGCTCTACTACCAGTCAGGCGTCCATAGCCCTGGTAGAGATACTGAAATCACCCATTCATATTGAGTCTTCTTTTCTTTTTGATAATTCTTTCTCTTTTTCTTTTCTCTTGGAGTTTTAGATATTTCATTCAATTTTCTCTCAATATGTCAGGCATCTGTTCTGGGTTGAAAACTACCGTGGACTTCATAACAGCATCTAGGGAATCAAATTTTTCACTCAAATCTTACAACACTATCGCCCTAAGACAAATATACCATTACAAAAGGAGATGATCTTGATGATTTGTGATAGATTCAAAGGTAGCTAATGAAGATTGTTTACTTTGCACCTTGTTTTCAAGACTTTCCACAAATCTTATTAGTAATGGGCATAAAACAACGAATTTAGAACAAAATCATCCAATCAGAAACCTAAAAATATCTAAACCACTTCTCTCCTAATAACCAAAGTATACTTCAGATAACAACCCACCATTTAAGGATGGAAATAATAGAGAAACCCGAAAGAACAAAACAAGACAAACACCAAACAACAAAAGAAAGAACAAACAAATAGACAGCAAAACTATTTACAAGCAGAACATCAGAAAAAAAATATTTCTGAAAAAAAAAAACCAATTATTTACATAAATGCACAGGCCAGCAAAAATACCAAACTTCACGACTCAAAATAATGTTTAAGAAATTGTCCATTGATAGGCAATGGAACAGGTTCTCCCATTAAACTACTTAGCCGAAAAGCATTTTCTCCCAGGATTTTAGCAATTTGATAGGGACCCAACCAAAGCTTATCAAATTTCTGGTGGTTTCCTTTCTTTTCATTAGCTTTATCCCATAGCAGCACAAGGTCTAATATTCTGAAAGCCTTGATTTTGGCTCTTTTGTCAAACCAGCATTTGACAATAGCCTAGTGTCTAAGAATTGTTGCAAGGCAGCATCTCTCTACTCTTCTAATTTCAACAAGCCAGCTAATCTTGCTTCTATCCTATCATCATTAGAGTAAATTTTTTGCATGAACTCAAGGATAGGTATTTGCAAATGAATAGGGAACACAGGCTCTTGTCCATACACTAGTTTGAATGGTGAGGTCTTTAAAGTAGCCTTGATCCTAGTCCTATCTGCCCACAATGCAAATCTTAGTTGGGTGTGCTAGTCCCTAGGATTGTTCTCTAACAGTTTTTTTATTACCCCTAAGAGATTCTTATTAGTTGATTCTGCAACTCCATTGCCTTGTGGGTAATAGTTTGAAGAATACTTTAAAACAATTTTGTGATCATAAGCCCACGAAATGAACTCAACAGAAGAAAAGGAAGAGCCATTGTCACATACCAATGTGAAGGGTACTCCAAACCTAGTTGTGATGCATTCGATGAGGAATTTGATCACTATTTTTGTTGTGCTATTCTTACAAGGTATAGCCTTTGTCCATCTTGTGCAATAATTAGTGGCAATCAAAATAAATTTATGTCCTAAAAAATAATTTGGGTTAATTACCCCAATAAAATCTAATGCCCATTAGGCAAATGGCCTTACCTCATAAACAGGCTGCAATAGCATAGCTAGGTGGCATTCTTTTGATGTAGAAAGCTGACATATGTGACATGTTCTTACATGCTGATGGGCATCTTTGAACACACACGGCCACTAATAACCAGATCTGAGGATCTGATGTGCTAATGAATCTACAGAACCATGACCCGTGCCATGTTTCCCATGAAATTTAGTAATTACATGCTTAGCCTCTTGCCGATCAAGGTATCATAGGTACACCCCCTCAAAATTATTCCTGTACAACAATCCTCCTTTGAGCATATAATGAGAGATTTTCATTCTCAGTGCTCTCCTCTGAGTTGTATTCATTCCCTTTGGGCACCGATTGTTGAGCATGAAATAGATGATATCAACATACCAAGGGTCATTGGAAAAGGAATGTGTTGTGTATTGCTGGTAAATAATGTTCTCACCAGCATCAGCTATGGATTTAGACAGGCCTAGACCTTAGACAAGTTTCATAGGGTGAATCTACATATCGAACTCTTGTAAAATGGCCATCCATTTCCCTCTTCATTCTCCCAACTCGCTCTGCATAAGTAGAGACTTCACAGCTGCATCAAGAACTACAATAATAATTTGACTTCGGAGGATGTAATGTCTAAACTTCTTGATAGCCCTGACCAGTGCAAAAGCTTGTTTTTCAAGAGGTGGGTACTTAACTTCAGCATTCTTAAATGGATAACTCATAAAATCAATTGGCCTCTCCTCTCCCTCTTCTCTTCATTGAGTTAGGACAACTGCACAGGAATGTTCAGAAGCAAAAGAATAAATATAGAATGGATTCAAGTAGTCAGGGCTGGTGAGGACTGGCGCTTTCAAAATGGATTGTTTGACTTGAGAAAATGCGGCCTTTGCCTCATCACTCCACTCTATTTTGGAATCTTTCTTCATCATTTCATTCAATGGTTTTACAATTTTTGCAAAACCTGTGATAAACTTTCTCACAAAGTTGATCTTGCCAAAGAAAGATCTCATCTCTTCTGACTTACTGGCATGCCTATCTTCAGAATAGACTCAACTCAGTCTAGATCAATTGATATTATTCTTTTCGAGATTATGTGTCCCAAAAGTTTCCCTTCAGAAACCCTAAACACACACTTTTTAGGATTCAGGGAGACACCATACTGGATACATCTTTCAAGAACTTTAGCCAAGTCTGTAGCATGGTTTAGTTTATCTTTAGAGAATACTGTCAGGTCATCCATGTAAATGATGATGCATTTACCAATCAGATCTTTGAATGCTACGTCCATGGCAAGCTGAAAGGTTGCTCCAGCGTTTATCAAACCAAATGGCATCCTTTTGTAAGCAAATGTTCCCCACTTAGTAGTGAAGGTTGTCTTCATTCTGTCTTCATAGTTTATGATCACCTGATTGTATCTAGAATAACCATCTAGGAATGATATCATCTAAGACTCATTGATAGTCTGCAAGACTTCATCTAGAGAAGGAAGTGGGTAGTTGTCCTTTTCTGAAGCTCTATTCAGATTCCTGAAATCTGCACATAGCCCGATCTCTGCATTTTTCTTACGGACTAGAACCAAGTTAGCCACCCATGTTGAATGTCATACAGAGAATATTATTCTTGTAGAAAGCATTTTCTAAACTTCCTTAAAGATCAGTGGTTCAATCAGGGCATTAACAAGACATTGTTTCTGCCAAAACGACTTAGCTTCAGGCTTCAAAGGAATAGTGTGTCATAACCGAAACATATAATGTCTTTAGATCTTCATACCCCCAAGCTATTGCAGCAATATCCTTCTTCAGTTCCCTCAGTATATCTTTTCTTATTGCTTCAGGGCAAGCTTTCCCTATGTAGACATTTATTTCAAGGCCAGAATCAGCTAGGTTAACGGTTTCATATTCACCTCCTTTATCTTCAACTAATACCTTTTCTTGAGCTCTTTGGTCTGAATCAAAAATTATTTCTAAGGCTACCATTCCCTTGGGAATTCTATTACTTTTTAGATTAAGGACCCCCTCTGCATCGCAATCTTCAAGGTTCCAGTCCCCTTGATCTCTGTCAAACTCATCGATGATATGGCCTTCAAAAACATCTGAACTTGCTAGAAAAGCAAGGATATGTCAATCATCATCAAAGAATTGAAAGTTCCTGACATTATTAGGAACAGTCGGGGTGGATATCAATTCTACTGAGAATATCTTAAGCTTGGAGCCTTGCATGGGTTCCAGGGTACTTGCGGCAATAGCTAATGAATCAGCTATCTGATTCTCCTCTCTAGGGATTATGCTAATCCCAAAAGCATCAAATTCTTCAGTCAAGTTCCATACCCAATTTCTATAAGTTGCTAGCCTTCTATTGTGACATGTGTATTGGTTGCGCACTTGCTTGATAACTACTTCTGAATCCCCTTTAACCATTAATGCAGTAACTTTATTCTTATGTGCAAACATCAACCCCTGAGCTAGAGCTTCATATTCTACTATGTTGTTAGTGCATCCAAACTGCAACCTATAAGAAGCAAAAAAAGTTTTCCCTTTTGGGCTGGTTAATTCAATCCCAACACCACAGTCTATTTTGGATTTGGATCCATCAAACATGAGGGTCCACAGCTAATCATGAGCTGGAGTTGATCGTTTTGAGGTTATTATGGGATTTTGGATAAGATGAGCCATGGGTGGGGGAACTTGATCCTTTGCATCAAATATTGGGAGCAGGTGTTCAATAGTTCCCTCAGGTGCAATTTCCAATTCCTGCTCGGATATATCATGTAATTTGTGGCTATCCTTCTAATAGTCACTTGTATATTTGATTAATCCTTTGGGTTTTGGTATATTTGTGAGTGCAGGGGTGTCAAACAAACCTTGGGGTCATTTTTCGTAACTATGTTGGCCTGGTATCGTGACCAGGGTAAGTACAATTTGAGGAGGGACTTCCTTTGAAAGTATATTATCCCTGGTTAACATTATTGCTTTGTTGGCTTCAAATGAGAAGTGATCTGAAACAGTCTCGATGTGACTTAGGCTAGTTTCTTGAGATTGGGAGACATGATTTAAAATGTTGATGAAGGGTTGGCAGGTCAATTCCGAATGATTTTGGTAGTGTATCCTACACCAATTAGGGAGTAAAAGACTTTGCAAGTCAATATCTTCCCCCAAGACCAGCTAATCTTGTTGCAGCTTCTTGATCAATGCCTGTCGATTTTCATTAATCATGGGATCAAGGAACTTTTGTGTTGACAAATCTTTGGTATCAAGAACTGAAAAGGTCAAAATTTCCTCCCTATTGTAAACCCCTATCCCGGTTTCAAAATAAGCTACCTTATTAGGGAAATCATATTCAGTGATGATATGCTTGAGGTGAGGTTTGCTTTCAATCCTAATCTACGTAGGCACTCCCCTCCATGGTAGCCACATATGTGAAAAGTCGAGGGAGAGATATCCCCCTATACTTTTCATCAAATCTCTGTTCAACAACATACCATAAGTCTCAAGAATGTATGCTACTTGAATATATATATTGGTTAAAATTGTAGGGTTAGACCCTACTTGCACATGTATATTTCTCAATTCTTCAATCACATTAACCTCTATTTTATCGAGTTGGATGACCTTCTTGTTTGTTTGGATAGGGTTCAATCTCAATTTCTTGCATACATAAAATGGCTTAACATTTCCGGAAGCCCCTGAATCTAGCAGACAATTATGTAGATTCTTCCCACAAATTCTCAAACTTAAAAGAAATGGTGGGGTACCTACCTTGCTTCTATACAAAGTTGTGTTCATGTTTGTAGTGGGTGCCACTTTGGTTTTCCCTTTTGATTTATCAGCTTCTTCCAAAGCTTTCAGCACTATCTCTCATTGAACAGGGCACCACTTTAGGATGTCAAAATATGATAAAGAGGTTTTTTGTTTCTGCATCTCAAAAAAAATATCAAACTCTATGTTATAACTTGCATTACTTTTGACAACCCTAGGTGAATTACCTTTGTTATGGAAGTTAGGTGGACCTTTTGGTGGAGGAGGGTTATTATTAGCACTTTGATTCGGAGGCACCATGTGATTAGGTGGTGCTAATGTGGTGAATGAACCCTTATTCTAATTTCTTAGGAAGTGTCCTCCCTTTGTCTGAAAAGCTTGGGCATCATATGAATCTTCCTCAGGTCCATTCTCACTTTGCATTGGGAAGGAAGGTTCTTCCTCAAAGAGGTCATAAGTCATTGTTGTATCTACTGAGTCACCTTCTTTATTTGAATTCCCTTGGAATGGTTGGGAATCTACCTGTGCCATCTTCGTGATTTTCTCCATTTCAAGGCAGTTTACCTCGGAATGGGTTGCAGTGTCATGCAGCCTACACCAGTTAGTCAAAAAATTGAGGTTGGCCACATTTGCAGTATGTGACCTATCCTCATTAGTTTGATAATTGTGAGAAACTCCATCGTTATTTGGCCTTGTATTCCATTGTCAGTTGTTATTTGGCCTCTAGTTATATCCTCTATTTTGATTTTGATAACCTTGGTTAGGGGATTTTTGGCCTTGATAACCCCTCTAGTTGTCATTATAGTTATTCTGATAATTACGCTGATTGTTATTGCTCTGATTAGGATAATTACCTTGGTTTTGAGAGGGGTTCAATCTAAGCTAAGCCATGTCTTTTGTGACTTGAGACAGAGTTTTCTTTAAGGTCTCTACCTTGTTTGTGAGTTGTATTATCTTTTCACTTTCAACACTCTTAGCAACAAGTGGCTGACTGGCATGATTTGGTGTTCCAGCTTGGTTATGATGACCATGCGGACTATGATGAGCCTGTGATTGTTGAAGGAAGTTACGAGCTCCGTTGGTAAAGAATGGAATAGGAGATTGAGTTTGTAACTCAAACATAGGTCCATAATGGGAAGGAGATGTCCCTAGTACAGTATTGAATAAAGGGGGTGGGCTAGACATCTGATACCCCATTAAAGGAAAACCCCCTCCCAAACTTCCTTGTTGAGAAATAATTTGTTGTTGCAGCTTAATGGCTAGATGATAGACTTTAGACGGGGAATCAATATCCGCAGGCTGATAAGTCCTTTGTAGGAACAAGCCAAGCAAAGGGTCTATAACTCTAAAGTATGCTTGAATGGCACTATTCTCGGCAACTAGGTAGGGGTCCTGCAGTCTCCTATACATGTGTTGAAACCTGGTATTGAACAAGGGCAAGGATTCACATGGCTCCTTCCTAATGGTAGAAAATTGGTGGTACAAAAGGGTTGGATCCACATAAACTCTGAACTGATTGATGAAAGCATTCTCCAAGTCTGTCTAGGTTAGAATAGAACCTTGTGGAAGATTTAGGTACTAGTTGTACGCCATATCCCCTAAGGAATAAGGGAACAACCTACAAACTACATCATGGTGAGCTATCTAAGCTCTGGTACAAGCGTCCTTAAAGGCTTGTATGTGTTGTTTAGCACTCCTTGATTCACCATGAATGTTTTTGGGACAAAATTTCTCAGGATTCTTAGGAATATCATGAAAGCCTCTAGGGATAGTACCCAACGAAGAGGGATTATTCTGAAAAAATGCCATTGGTAGTGGTGGTGGTGGTTGAGCCAGCTATTGGATGGGTTGAACTAGCTGTGATGGCACTTGAGATGGATTCAGTGGTGGATTGATAGGTATCCACTGGGGTATTGGTGAAAAGCCTGGTGGAGTGAGCAGAGCTGACTAGGGTGGTATGATGGTTGCCCCAGTCTTGTGACTCTTGTTGGGGTCTTGAGTTCTATCAAAGGTGGTGTATTTTCAACCGATCGAAGAACTCTATGGGACCTTTCTGGTGAGAAAAACCTAGTATTATCCAGTTTTCTTTTCTAGGCCCTCCTTCTAGCGCCAATTTCTGTTGATGGTTTGGATGAGCACAACAATAGTATATAGAATATTACTATTTTGCTCTCTTGAAAGAGAAAGAATAACACATGGATATCTAACTCCCAAGGTCTTGGTAATCGGTTCTCGATTGTGCTGATTTCACTCAATGGTTGATGTGAACTATAATGTTCAAGGGGCCTACTAGTATTGAGCTTGTGGATTTTTCTAAGATCAAACATAAATTTAAACCTACTTTAACCAGGTTTTTTAAAGAAACAAAAAAAGATAGATCAAAGCTTTGGAACTAAAGACAATAATAATTCATCCAACTTAACTAGACTTGTTATCTTTCAAGGAATTGCTAACTAAAACTGGAGAACAAAATTAACTTGTGATTAACACACAGTTTCATTCATTCACAGTGTTAATTTCAATAGCAGATTGCAAATCACTATTTAAACAAAACATAAAATAAAGTTTCATTCCTTGAAAGCTTCTCAAATCAAATGATTAACCCAAGATAAATACCATTCTGAAGCATAATATGAAGTAGATTTAAATCTGATTGTTTCTATTATTTGTGAAACAGATAAACAACATTTACAAATCTGGCACAATCACCAGTGTACAGAAAATCCATGACTCCAAATCATCTCCATCTATCCTAAGAAAAGTTGAAAGATACATTACCATCTATGCTGAATCTAACTCCTAACTAAGAAGACAAAAGAAGCTCCCATTACACAGAAATAGGATGCAGTTCTATCTCCTCTATCTTTTAGAAAATCCCTACTGCTGAAAAATCTGTCTGTCCTTGAAATCTCTATCTATCCTTCTTTTTTCTACTAATACTACTATCCTCGAAAAAAGAGGCAAAAATGCCATTTATACAGAACGTGCCAAAAAGAATGTGTTGGCCCCTATTTTTTTAGGGTTTACAATGTATGTCGGTTTGTAGCAGAGTCGACCCTTAGATCTTTTGGGAATAAAGCTAATCGCATTCAATGTGCATCCCCGTTGTCCATGTCAGTGAAGGATCGCCCTTAGGAGAAGCCTTCAGATCTTTTGCAACCATCACAATAACTCCTGGCCTCCGTGTCAACCTTCAAACTTCCTTGAATGTGGTTGTTCTGATAATCATAAATGCCAATCTACCCCTCGCCAATAGACACCACAACTGTCATTGTGACCTGAGGTTTCTTCCTTTCTACCTTTTTCCTACTCAAGATCTTTCTACAAGTTGACCGTCTTCGAGAAGCAGCATCTAACCTCCCCTATTAGATCTCCACACCACTGTTCACCAAGCTACTCCATTGCTTTTGATCTCAGAGCAAGTCCATTTCGTTTATACTCTATTGATCTCCTTCACAAGGGTAGTCAATCAGTCAAATGACCAATGGTTCGCCTTTAGTTCTCTCTAATTGGTTGAACATATGCCACGCAAGATTCCCAGGTGGTCAAAAGGTCATTCGAATAGAATCGCATGTTGGTGAGACACTGGCCATGTCTCCCCGATGTGATTATACTCCACAACAATGATCGACATAGCTTACCACTGTCGACAAGACTTCATAGCGAGCAGCCAGGGTTATATCAATATTCCAAAATTGTCTCCCAATCAATCGCTTTCGGCAAGAGGTCATAGCGAGTTCTCATCAGTCATACCAATATCTCTTTCCATTGGAAAATCCATCGCTATCAGCAAGACTCCCCATTGTCGGTAGAACCTTTCACCGAGCGCAAATCATTACACCGAAGGCACCATCCTTCAGCGATACCTTACCCCTTCGGCCATACTTTACACTGAAGGCAATCCTTCTCGACGAGACCTTCCTGTGTCGATAGGACATCTTCCCAAGGCCATTTTGTTTTGGTGAGAGCTCATTCCGGGACCACCCTTCCATGTCGGCGAGACCCTATCGGGTCGGCAAGACACTACACCGAACCCTTCATCTTTTGGCGAGCTCGGACCATTTCAGGGAGACTTCGCTTGGTTGGTGAGAGGTTACACCAAGATCAAGCACACTTCGGCGAGACTCCCTGTCATGCCTAGAACTTTTTGCAAGAAAAACCCAACAATTTTTTTATTTATTTTTAATTAAAACCATACATTCAGCTAATTAACCACTCCTAGTATTTGAGGGGTCCACTAACCCTGGTGTACATTGAGTTAAAAGAAGAAGTTACTACAATTAACCCTGGTGTACTTTAATTAAGGTACCATCAATTAATTGGCATGAATAATAGACTCTATAGTAATATTGTTTAAACTCCACTACTATTAGTCATATTATTATCATTTAATAAAGCAATAATAATACTATGAACACCAATATTAATACTACTATCATTATTTTAATCACTCTAGATAATAATATTATTTTTAAATCCCAAACCAATCCTAACCAAATTTATTTACTACCCTTTTATCATTTAATGAAATTTACTTTCACCAATAGCCCCCAACACACTTTTTGATAATAGCCCCAACATTTAACATTTCACCTCAAAATTTAAATATGAAAAATAAGTATTTAGATAGATATATTTTAATTCTTTTACATAATCTTCATTTTATTTACTCACAAGTTAATTACCAATCGCCATTCTATTTACTCATAAGATTAATTATTAAATCTGTATGAACTATTTTCTCATAAGTCTAATTGTTAAATCTCTACTTTTTTTAAACTAATAAAATTAAAGAATAAGTATTAAAAATAAATTCGAAAGTAAGATGGTTAACACCACGAATGTTATTCTAGAAAACCAAAATATTAATAGCACTATTTTATTCACTATTAAGTCTAATAACAATATTGAAATTAATACATATATAACAAATAACAAATAAGCATTCCATAGAACTAATTCTAATATTCATGCTGTCCAAATATAATAGATTTACCATCTTACTCTCCTTATTAAATTCAAGAATATTATGCTGTCCATATTACAACATGCTATCATTAAATGGAATATTAATAACCATGTTTAATTCAGTTAAATGGAATATTAATAACCATGTTTAATTCAGATTAACAGCAATATTACTCGTATAATCTACTCAAGATAATAATATTACTATTGACCATAATAATATTATTCTTGTTTGACTGCTCGAATCAACTATTTATCGGGTAAAATATTAATTTAACAGTTACAATAAAATATCAACTATTAATACTATTTAACAGTACACCTCAATTATAATGGAATATTAATACTATCTTGTTATGCTCCTGACTATCAAGTTTTTTTTGACTGCTACGATATTGAGGCATTGGCATTACTTACTTATAGATTTTAAACTAAGGGATGGCTGCCAACATTTTGCTGTGCGCAAAAACCATTTCCTCCTCACAAATTGAATGCCCAAAGATACAAGCAACTGAATTAAATAATTTGTCAGGAATTAAATTTCTTTTCCAGCAATGCTTACCAAATTTTATAGCAATACTTACGGTCCAAATTAGTGACATGATGTGCTATGATAAGGGGCGACGGATTTGTGAGATCTTTGAGTATGGTGATTTGACAAGCATGTCTGTTGAGTTTTCTCCAGACTTTAATATTTCCTACTGCAGCACCTTACGCCTGTAGCGTGTACTAACAGATTACTCTCGGATATGCTCACCTATCTTTTTGACTTGAATATTAATGACAGGGCTCCAATTAGCTGGAGGTTGTTTACATGCGCTAATGCTAGTGATCAGCATTCCATTCTAAAATTTGGTTTGAAACTTTTGGCTTATAATCTCTATTATGTTGGCGCCATAATTATTCCTTCAACTACCCAATGTCTCGCTTGCTAGTACTTCCAATAAGATGTTTCTTACCCAACCAGTGCACTCAACTATAAAGGATAAGTATTAATTTAAAGGGGGACATTATGCGGTCTGCACAAATTTGGGGGTAAGTTGCTTACCACAGTTTTCAGTATTTCACTCTTCCAATTTTCTTTCTGTATTTGTTCTTTTTATTTTATTTATTTTTTGCTATCAAAAATTAATCCAAAAGTGTATGCAGAGGCGCAATGGCCGTGCCCAGGATGGCTTGGAGTTTTAATTGATCCCCTATTTATTTTCTTTGCTGCTAAAATTTACAGATTTGCGGATATTGGGGAAAAGGATATGGAATGGCGTAAGAAAAAGAAACTTGGTTCCTTTATTTAATTTCTACCCCATCAGTATTCCCTGTGATGATAGGTTCAAAAAAACATTCATAACAACATTAAAAAATTTCTTCTGCTCGCTGGTTTGTTCTCCCCCGTTATTATTTTTATCTATTTATTAATGCTGTGTAAAACAATGGATATCACATACTCCTACACAAAATAGAGGTCTATTCATTCATAATCTTGCACAGAGATTAGATGTTATTTTTAATAATACATATATGGGTTTCAGGCTGCATAAATTCATTTATGAACCTTTGTTGTTTCATTGAAAGGGATATTAATATATATATATTTTATATATATATATATATATATTTATTATTAAGTAAAAAAAAACATTTAAAAAAAATACAAGTGCCAAGTTCTTTCTTTTATATTAGGGGGCGCAAAGGTGGAGCTGTCCTCTATCATAGGGGAGTATTTAGTACCTAAAATCCTAAGTTTTTATTTGTTTATTCTTTTTATTTTTATTTTTATTTTGTTTTAGTATTAAATTCTTTATATATCTAAAATAGTTTTTTTTTTCTTCAATGCCAATTTGCTGCAACGAATGAGCAACAAATAGACCTCAAATCTTGTGGAGTCATTTTGAGAATAAAATTTGTTAAGATATTTTACTAGAAAGGAATATATATTATTTCACTTATAATAAAATAACAACTCTCTTTTGCTACACTTACGTTTTACTTCAGCCATGGTTTCTAAATAGAGACTACCTATAATTATATATGTTTTTGTTTTTTTAGTAGCATAGAACAGAAATTGTTTAACTTGTTCAATTTACATTACATTTCTTTCAATATGAGATGAAAACATTTTATTTTATTTTTTTGTTTCTTTCATACACTTTTTTTTTCTTATATGTCCATAGAGTATTTCCTTCTGTCATTTACCGTGAGATTCATATATTTTTCATCATATACATAGAGTGACACAAGTCATCTACCATTGAATAAGACTTATTACTTTCTTTCTTTCATTTTACCACAACATATTAGCTTTCAATACTACCAACAATATTTAAAAATACAATGAAATAGACAAAATAATAAGGCTTTCTCTTTTCATCCTTTCATTTGCAGCAAAATACTAACCTACAATATTGCAACAATGTTTAATATTACATTGAATAACACACACAATTTAGTAAGGCTTGCTTTCCACCCTACCATAATGGCGTCATGGAGCCTCGTGGGCTCTAACCATACCCCCGAGCAAGGTAGTCTTTCAACTCCAAGATGATCAATGGAGTATTTTCAAATTCTTACAAAGGAACAAAAATAACATAGCTCTAAGTTTCATTCATCTAGGTTCCCTAATCTCTATGTTCAACCATGATCTAGCATGCCACATCCTTACAACAAATGCACAAGAGTAAATGGAAACAGGAAGAACTTATCTTCTTTCTTTTTGGTGAATGGATTGAACTCTTTCCGCCATCTTTCCTCCAAGCCAAGCTATCTTGAACACTTTCTTCTCAAAGAGGTGGACTCCTCTCCTCTTCGCATTCTTTCTACCATCTCAACTACATTTCTCCAAAAGTAGAAGTGGGTAACACCCTAATCTTCCTTCCTCTCGAAGATATATAGGAGTTCCAACTTACAATCTTTGGATGGGGAGGTGTGAAGTATACCTACCTCCATCAATGGGAGTCTTTTCCTTATTGAAGAAGAAACATGTACTTGGACAATCTCTCCATCTTTCTATCCCATCATCTCTTCAAAACTCGTCACTCTCCATAATGAGGACTTTTTAGGGGTCAAATCATGTCCTAGGGGCACCATTGTAAGCCTACTTGACCCCTACCACTAAGGTATAGACCCTAGAGAGCATATTTTTGCACCCCAACCAAGGAAATTGACCAAAAACCCTCTTTAAAAGACCCATTTAAACACCTATCCGAATTTCAACATGGATAATGGTTTCTAAACCTTATCCCTCTACTTACAACTCACTTGGCACACAAATAAATACCCTCTCAACCCAAAATATAAAGCATCCTCTATATATCAAACCTTACCACCTTACTCTATCAACTTGTTAACTTTATTTCCTTTTTAGCCTCGAAAGGGGGTCAAATTCATCACCACAAAAGAATATATCTTTTGATCTACTCAATGGTCTTCCCTTATCGTACAGGCTCTTCCTTTCCTGCACGTTACCGATGAAACCATAAGAACAATCGTATATCACATTAATCTCATAGTTGAAATAAGATTTAATTTTGCAACCATTTCATTTACAATTCTAACTCATATTTACAATTTACGATTCCAAAATCCTTCCTGGTAAAATAAGTATAATGTTAGAATGATAAGCAAGAATATTATCAAATAATCACACTATTTGTCATTTACAATACATCTTACCATCTATTTAGGAACAAATAAAACAAATTAGAACTTTACTAATCTCATGCAAGGTGGGGTCTTACACTCCCCCCATGTCGGGAAGACTTCTCCCCGATGACACCTCCTTTCGCCGAGACTTCATTCCAATCGGCGAGACACATAAAAACTCATGGCGACTGAAATTTTGGGCGACTAGTGTATTTCAGATGAATAGAACGCACTACTAGTTGGCAAGACAATAGGAGGGTCTCAACGACCTTCTTCTTCAGGAGTTTTATGCCAAATTTGGCTAAGGGAGGCTTTCCAACTGACTTCCTTGAAAAATAACATTTCGATGTATGATTCAACCCTGCACAACAATGCCTTCATTAGTCCTCAAAGCATACAAATATCATCATTCATCCCACCTTTCATATATCCTTCATTCAAGAAGAAACCAAACTCTGGCGGAGGTGGAACCAAGATGGAACTAGAAACATACTTACCTTTAATACCGGCGGGGTCAGAGCCAAGATGAAACCGGAACCGGGACCAAAGTCAGAGTGGGAACTAAACATGGAAATAACCATCATTTCCAAGTCCATCCCACATTATGATACCACGTCCACAAAAGGGACCAAACACAAGGGACAGAAGAAAATGAACGCAGGCAGGGTCGGAGTAAAAATTGATCCCAGGCGAAACACAACAGGGGCGAGGGCAGAACCAAATTTGACACTAAAACTTTTTCAAATTTTCAGTTTTGGATTCCGTTCTGAGCCCGCCTCCGACACCATACAAAGAAACGACGAAAAGAAAAGAAAAAGGAAGAAAAAGAAGGTGAGAAAACACCCCATAGCCACAGAACAAAAGAACAAAGGTAAAACAAACAAACAAGATTGGCAAAACCGGAACCGGAACCAGAACCTGGAACTTCAAAAAAGTTTCAGAGTTAAGTTTCGGTCTGTGTCCTGCTTCCACCAAAACAAAAGGAAACAAATGCATAAAACAATGGAAACTGGCAGAACAAGACCCAGGAACAGAACGGAAACAAAACTTGGAAGGAATTCCCAAGTTCAATGTGAGTCCCTATCTTGTGTTCGCCGAAACAAAACAAAAGACCCAAGGAAGAGAGGAAACTCCTAAGACATGGGACACAAAACAGAGAGGAAAACAACCAACCAAAGAAGAAACAAAGGGAAAGGTGGAGTCGGGGTCGGGATGGAACCTGAACGAGAAACGTTGACAAAGTTCAATGTTCAGATTTAGCCCTAGATCCAACTATGACAGAACAAAAGAACTCCTAAGGCCCAACCAAACAACCAAAGGTGAAGAAAACAAAAGAAAAGGAGGACCCATTTTGTTCCAGAATAAAATGGGGTGGTTATGCAAGGCATAACAGGACCCAATTTTTCCCTTTCTTTTTATTATTCTTGTTGAGACTCTGAGTAGATCGTTGCAACTTAAGCTTTCCTTAGGTGCCTTGAAAGGTTTGAGACCTTCTTCCTCTCCCCCTTGTGGGTACCAATAGTTTGTTGATGATACCCTGATTCTGGGTGAAGCTTCTATTGCAAAAGCTAGAGCTATTAAGGCAACCCTTCAGAATTATGAGGTTGCCTCGAGCCAATTGGTGAGCTTCCCTAAAAGCATGATCTTCTTCCTTAACACTCTTGAAAGAAGGGCATAGAGAATTTTTGGTATTCTTCAATGTTCAGTGGGATCTCTTCCTTCTTCCTACCTTAGGTTGTCACTTGGAGCTAATTCATCTCATGATTCCTTCTAGAATGGGACTTGATTGATAAGTTAAATGAAAAGTTGGTTGGTTGGAAAGGAGTGTTGCTTAGCCAGGCTGGTAAGTTAGTGCTCATCAAATCTACTTTACAAAATTTTCCTGTTTATGCTCTTAGTCTCTTTTAGATGCCACATAAATTTTGGGAGAAAATTGAATGTATCCAGAGGAAGTTTCTTTGGTTGGGAGTGGAGGTTAAAAAGAGATTAAGTTTAGTCTCTTAGGAGGAGGTGTGTCAATCTAAAATTCAAGGGGGTTTGGGTCTGCATAGGATTAAGCCTTTTAATTCCACTCTTGTGGCCAAGCAACTTTCGTGTTTCCTTTGTGGTGAGAAGGAATGGGGACAAATTTTGGCCTAAAAGATCTTCCTTAGGTGGAAATTTTTTTGGGAGTTTCTGAATAAGGACTTCTCTCCTCCTTCAAGTTCTTTCTTTTGGAATTCAATATCCAAAGCTAGAGGGGTGGTTTCTGTTGTTTTATTTTGGGTGGTTGTGGATGGTCGAGATATTCTCTTTTGGGATGATTGGTGGTTTGGGAATTATCCTTTGGGTGAATCCCTAGAGGGGCTTGTGTCATTGTGAATTTGGGAGTCGTGAAAAACTACATTATCAATGGGGAATGGAGGAAGATTCATGAGGTGTTCCCTAAGCTGGAGGACCTCTTTAATGATTTTTCTAGAATTCACATCTTTGTATCTCATCACAGGGATAAGGTGATTTGGAATAGACTCTCGAGTGGATCCTTCTCGGTGGCCTCTGTGTTTCAATCCTATAATGATATTGTGGGTCTGAGGCCACCTTGGGGCTTAGTTTGGTTTTCGTAGCTTATCCCTAAGATTGACATGTTTTTGTGGTTGTTGGTGCAGGATAAGATTCTTACTATTAACAATTTATGGAAAAGGGGGTTCTCCATTCTGAATAGATGTTACCTTTGTATGATGGATGCAGAGGATAGTTCACATTTTTTTATTGGTTGCAGCTTTGCTCAAGAATTTTGGTCCCTTTTTCTCAAGCTATGGCATGTGGAGTGGATTTTTCCTACATCTGTTCGGGATTTGTGGCTCCAATGGGAGGCTCCTTCATCCAACCCTTCTTTGAAGCTTCTTTGGCCCCTTGTCTTGTCGCATATTCTCTAGGGGTTATGGAAGGAGAAGAACAATAGGATTTGTAGAGATACTTTGTTCTCTCCTCTCTCTCTTTTCTTCAAAACTATCTCTTCTATTAAGGAGAATATGATGTTGGTGATGGATAAGATTGATATTTCGAGAAGAGTGTAGGTTTCTAGTTATGATGTTGAGGTGGCAAGCAATTGGAAACTTTCCTTTAACATTTCCAAGCCCTTGAGGAAGGCTAATCTTGCAAGGGATGGGGTGGCTTGGTTTCCCCCTCCTCCTGGATGGTTCAAAATCAACTTCAATGGTTCAACTAAAGGTAATTTGGGTCCTGCTAGTTGTGTGGGAGTGTTGAGAGATCATAATGGTAGGTTTTTTTCAGTGGTGGAACTCCCTTTGGGAATCCACACAAACCACCTTGTTGAAGCAACAACCACCTATCATAGCATCAAGATGGCTAAGGATTTGAGGATCTCTAAACTTTGGATCGAAGGTGATTCGTTAAACATAGTGAATTTCCTTAAGAAAAGGTCTCCTCCATCATGGTCTATTAAAAACTTTATATCGGATGCCATTTCTTTATGTGGTGAATTTGATGAAATTTACATTTCTCATGCCTATAGGGAGGCGAATACAGTAGTTGATTGGTTGGCTAATTATGGTGTTTTATCGGCTAGATCATGGGGGGAGGATGATGTCCTTCCTATTGATTTAAGGACCCTTATTATTAATGAGATCCATTAATTCTTTATTTTTTCCCACCTCCTTGATCTTGGGTTTGTGTGGGTATCATGAAGTTAGCTACTTGATGGGACTTCTCGCATAGTTGACGCTCATTGGAAATTGTGGCCTCATTCAGCTGAGTTGTTTAAGTGTCCTATTCATTATATCCTTTCAGACTACTCTTGATTGCCTCACACACTTTCTGGGTGGTTTTTTGGCTATTTCCCTTGCTTTTTTTTAGTTGTGCTTTCTTTCTACAAGTAATTTGATGATGGGCAGGGATAGGTGTCACATGGAGCCTTTGTCATGCAATGAAACTAGAGCTAATGCCAAATTTTGGGAAATTTTGCAAAGCAGTTGTGTCACTCCTTTCATGGAGAGACTGAAGGGTTTCAAATCCTTGGTTTCTAAGGAGTTTATTGACACCTAGCATGGTCGTGTGGTGAGTATGTTTGGTAGGGATACTACCATTACTAAATATTTTATTGTTGAGGTCAGAGGTATATCCATGGAAGCCAAAAAATTCTACATGGACAAGAACATTTCACAATCTGTGAGGCAAAATTTCCTCCATGACAGGGAAAGGGCTAAAATGGTTCGTTTGGACTGTGGGAGCTATGACAGAACAAATATTAAACCAATTTGGTGGTAGGTTGCAGTAGCATTGATGCACTACTTCACTCTTGATGGAAGATTTACAATGCTCTATGGTCATCACTTTGTTTTTCTCAACCACTTTCGCCATGGTAAGTTGGTTTCTTTCCCATTTTACCTATTGATGTCTCTAGAAGAGGGTATTTCAAATTATAGAAAAAACCCCAGGAATCCTTATCTGCATGAAGGATTAATGTTGCTTTTTTTTTAGTTTATTAAGGCTAACTGCTTTGTTAGAACCCCTTGGTCCCTTGTTTCTAAGAATAAGGGGAAAGGAAGTGAGAAATGTAGGATTGAGGAAATTTAGTAGCCTGAAGGTACAAAGATTGAAGAAGAGTCGGAGGGCTAATCTGATGGCTTTGACATTGATTTGGATTATACTCCTTTGACAGGTGATGTTAAACCCTCATCCTCCAAAGCTCTGCGTGCTAAATGCACGCTGAAGGTTCTTGAGGGTGTTGTTGAGGGTTCTGATAGTAAGAATCCTAAGGCCCGCACTAAGGAGGAGGACGTTAATCTTAAGGAGGTGGCAAGAAATATTCAAGGTGAGAAATCAGGTATTGGTGGGTCCCCCATGGCTGTTAAGAGGAATTTGGTGGTCAATCTTGAAGACTCTATTGGTGGTCCTACTTCCAAGGAGCGGGGGAAGGCCAAGCTTTTTTATGAGGATGTGTAGGCTGAGGATCCTCCGGTTGGTTCGCATCAGGGTAGGGGTGTGTTTTGGGGAGCGATGGATTTTTCTTAGGCGTCGGGCCTTATCAAAGAAGGGGATGATATCTCTTTTAATTTTCTCATGTGGCTTGTTCAAGAAATACACAATCTTCTTAACAAGCACGATACCATTTCCAAATGCAACATCTCTACTCTTCATAGTCTTAAGGAGCATGAGTCTATTTATGGGCTTTCTAGATCCTTGAATACCAATGTGGGTTGTATGGTAGATGAGCTTGTTGCTCTGAAGAATGATTTTAGTCCAAGAGTGGTGGTGTTGGAAAGATAAAATTGGTAGCTTAGAAGGGACTTGGACACACTCATTAATATAAGCAAGGAGAAGTTGGAGGCCTCGATTGAGGGTATGGTTTTCCTCAACTAGAAGGCTAAGGAGCTGACTGAGAAGGGACTGTTTGATGACCATATGAGTTTGGACTGTGGGGAAGGTGTTGGGTTTGATGTGCATTTGACTGATTTGGTTGTTGGCCCAAGTGTGCATACAAGGAGCAAAACTAAGAAAGGTAAGAAGGATCCTACTTGTGATGTTGAAGATATCATAGAAATGCATGATATGTTGGCAACCAAGGATTTGGAGGCTACAAAAATGCTTAAAGAATTGTTGTAATGGTCGTTTGGCTTGCCTTTCTTTTCTTTTCTTTTTGGCTATTATGGAGTACTGATGGTGTGTTGATGGACTATTAATCAGCTAGTGTTTTTGTTGCTTTTGGGTGGGAAGTCATTTTTCTTATCTTTACTGCCACTTTCCTTTTTGTTTAGGGTTTCAGGCACCCTTCAAAACCTATTTATCATTAATCAAAAACATCCTTATAATTATTATTTTTAATGATACAAGACCACAAAGCTTATAACCTTTAATATTCTTAGCATAACTTGTGACAACACACTTGTCATCCATAAAAATCAATTTTAGACCCATTTTCATTAGGAAAATGAACATATTCCATACTACTAAAATCTCTAAAATGAGGAATTAATGGTATTTTACCTATGCATGACTCATTGGTTTTTTTCAACTAGATGAGAACTGGTAGACGTGTTTATCAATTTCACCAAATTTCTATTCATTATTTCTACTACATTTTGTTGTAGAGTATATGAATTTTTTATAACTAATATTTCTTGCACATGTACAATAACAATAAAAATATCTAGGGAAAAACTCACCACCATTATCTATTCTCAAAACCTTTACTATTTGTTTATTTCTCAATAAATGGTTTAAAAATTTTGAAAGTAGAAAATATAGCAAAATTATTCTTTAGAATGTAAACCCATGTATATCTAGATCCTCTTCAAATCTTCCCTATGCATGTAATTCATCATTTGACCAATCTAAACACTTTCTCCTTACTTTCTCTCTAAGAAAGTTGGCAATGAGGGCACCTAGCTTTGCATCATCCAAAACAAGAACCAATGATAGAAAGGATTATACTATCCCAAGATTTAGGAAATGAACATAAAAAATAAATACACTTATCATCTTCCTCTATCTTCACATAAATAGACTATAACTAACTCAAGATTATATTAGACACATTTAAGTATTTTGTAACTAAGTCCTCATACAACATTTTAAGAGAATTCAATTTATTTTAGAAATAAATTGTTAAAGAGGATCTTTGGTTGATATATCTCTCATATTATATTCCATAACTTATATGTCATAGCTTTGTTATAAACATTCAATATAACATAATCAAATAAACACAACCATATGATACCATGAGATTTTTGTCAACCTTTACCCTTTGAAAGTTCTAGTAATTTAATGATGCTAAAACAACTTGATACTACTACCATTTCAAGTGATCAATATATAAGAGAGATGAATATAAGATACCATGAATGATATTAAAACAAGTTGTTAATTCAACACACGTAAAACTAGGTGTCTAAATCCTCATTGGGAATCTCACCCATCACTAAGATGGTCAATATATCATGAATAATAAGAAAATTCTTTTATCCACCTTATATCATCTTCCTACATTATAATTTTGTCAAATTGACCAAGATCGCAATTATATGCTACACTAGAAGATTAAATAAATCTATCATAAGATCCAACAATTTAGTAGATCCTATTATATATTCTTACACAACCCACTCTTTACCTAATTCTAAATCTTTCCAAAATTAACTATTGGCTTAAGTTCTAGTACAAATACATATGAGAGGATAAATAATTTTGCTACTAGGTAGTGTGATGTCTAAGTTTACATCTCCATGTTCCTTCAAGACTTAATAAATATTTATCAATATTGTTTAATAAAATTATTAGAACATGTATAAGGATTTGTAAGGTAAATAGCACATAATCCCTAAATTCTCCCACACAAAATTTACTTTGCAATGACATAGTCAAGAAACATAATCATTCGAGCTCTCAAAGAGGGGAGACTTGTGACCATTTTGTGTTACCTAAGATTACTTGTTCCTATTTACCCATTTAGAGAATATACAACATTACCTAATGATTTTTCTTTCTATAACATGATTTTCTACTACCTTCAACCATTTCCCAAATAAAATTACATTGAACTTTTCAATGTGCTTTGTATAAGCATGATACATCAATTTTTTAGCCAAATAGACAACAATTGACTATAGTATCCTATTTTCACTTTTTTACATTGAAAGCCAATACTTGAACATAATAAGTCTACTAGTTCACTACTTCATTTCAAAAATTTGTCATAACCATGTACTCTACTTATGTAATGGATAATAGGACTTATGTCATCATTTTCCCATTCAAGTAACTACTCCTCCAAAACAAAGATGACCACTTATAGACCTCCTACAATTTAGATCATTAGCCCTATTAGAATAAAAAATACATATGATTAAATCATCCCAAACACATCATTAGTGTCATGATAAAAGTTGAAATGGTTAGATGTACCTTCTATATATCTAAAAACCATTTTAACATATAAGTCAAATGATATTTACCAAGGTTCAACATAAACTTTCTTAGAAATCCCATTTCTTGGGTAATATCAACCTTGTATAAACCATAGGATACATGAAGATACCTAGAACACTAATATATGGATTTTTTGTATCTCTTCAAGGTCACCATTCATCTTAAGGAATTACTATAGAGATATTGTAGTGCCAACTTGAAAGAGTACTAATTGAAATTTACAATCCTGCATGGTAAAATGCTACAAAAATAATGTTAACATATTTATTATATGATTTATATTAAGATGATCCTAAGTGACTATTTTAAACCATACAAAGATTGTTTTAACTTTCAAACCTAGTTTCCTCATCAAGATCCCCATATAGAATTTTTTTTTTATATCCATTTTCTTTACCTCTAAATCAAAAGCAATAGTAATAGAGAAAATGAATCTAATAGAGGTTATTTTATCTAGAGGAGAAAAAATATAAGTGAAATTCACTCCCTCAACTTAAGAACAACCCTTTACCACTAACCAAGCCTTGTACCACCCTAATTTACATTTGCTTGAAATTTCTTTTTAAATACCCATTTACATCCAATGAATTTCCTCCACTTGGGAAACTCAACTAGATCCCATGTGTCACATTTTTCTAAACCCTTTATTTCATTTGCCATGGCCTCTAACAAGGAATTATACTCATCTAAAGATAAATCATCGTTCATAGTTGTAGGTTCATAATTAGTACATGATAAAGTAAATACAAATTGTAATTAGAAAGGACACACCTTCTAACTAGATTACATTACCACATGGACTTTGTGTGAGGTGCAACAAGAGTATCCTATTATTCCTCATCAAAAATTGAATGCACACCTTCTTCTTCCTTATTTTATCCATCATTTGATATTTTGTACATGAATCTTTTATATTATCTATATGAATTAAAAAATACATTAATTTGTTACATTTTATCATTAGATTGTTCTTTATTTTTAAATGCACTCAAATCTTCCAACCAAGAGACATCAAAATTTTATTAGTAGAAATAATAAAAGAATCGACAATTTTATCATCAAAATATTTATCTATAAAGGAATCATCATTATATATATTCTTCTACTAAAATACCTTTATGATATGTGGTCATTTTTCATAGTTTTAACACTTCAACCTACACTTACTAGGTGTCTCAAACTTTCCCTTGGAAATTAGATATATCCTTAAACTTTTTCTTACAAAATTTTTACTTATCGTTTTATCTCTCTTTATATCTTCCCCATACATATCATGCATCCTCTAACCCATCTAATTACTTTCTCCTTATTTCCTCTTATCAAGGTGGCAATGCTCAAGCATCCAAATTTGGATCATCTAACAATGAACCACTTATAACAAGGATTAGGTTATCCCCAGATTCAAGCAATAAATGTATGAATAGAATTTACACCTATCATATTCCTCTATCTTCACATCAATAGATTGTAATTGACTCAAGAATAGATTAAATACAATTAATTGTTCTTCAACCAAGTACCCATCATCCATTTTAAGATTTTTTTTTAAAATATCTTGTTAATGTTGCTATTTATTTGATATATCACTCCTATTATATTCCATAATCTATATGAAGTAGATTCATTTGAAATATTCACTATAATAGAATTAGATAAACACGATTGTATGGTTCCATGAGATTTTTTAATCAAGTATTACTCATTCTTCAATTGATGTATTTTTAGATAAATGGTTTCACTCTTTAGAAAAAAATATTGATCTCTCCTTTAAAAAATCCTCAATATTTAGCCTTCAAAGCTCAAACTGTATTTCATTAAACTTTTCTATCTTTGAACTAGATGAACTAGGTATGATCTAAATGACCTAAAACTAGAAACTACAAAAAAATAGCATAATGCTACTATATAAAAAAATGTAATTAAACACTTTGAAAGAGGTAATCCTATCTCTAATATATCTAATTGTGGCTCTCATACCAGATGTTGGAATAGAGTATAATTATACAATGAGATATTTTAATCTTAGTGCACCTAAATTCAATAACAATTATATATCTTAAATGGAAATATAAATTAACCATAAAATATAATTAAAATCATAACATAGATATTTATGTTGAGAAATTCTTGTAGGAAAAAATCCACACCAAAGAGACCTAAGTTTGTATTAAAGATATAAATGCTACAATATATCTATCCCTCTAAAATCCTATAGCATAATGGCACTAGAATGACCTACAAAATAACCTAATACTACTACCATCTCAAGGCACCAATATATAGGAGATATGAGTATAAGATATCAAGAGTGGTACTTTAAAATAAGTGGCTCATACCATACACCAGTATTACCCCAAGTTTCTAGGACGAGGACAACATGGGACTATGGGACGAGTCCCCGAGTTTCTGATTCTCAAGGCCAAATTTGGGGATAGCGGGGAGATGACTATATAAATATAGGGAAAATTTAAAATATATAGGGAAATTTTAAATATTCATATGAAAACATGGATAAAGCATGCATAATATACATTATAGAACCTTAACATATAACATTTTTGTCAACATTCTTTGTCAATACTCAATACGCATTGAAAATTTAGAATTAGCATACATGAATTGTGGAATACTAGAAGTAAATTCAATGTTGGTGTATTGTCTGATATGGATTTGAGTAGTTAAATGTGGGGAAAATTGCTACACTTAAGGAGTTTTGGGCATCAAATTTCCTTAATATTCAACTTATTTCCAATTGTGAACTGTTTAAAAAGGTCAAAATCTTAAGTCTTTGTCTCTAAAACCTATTAGTGAACAACAAGCAAATAAACTTAAGTTTACACACTTCTGGAATAATTTTTTTGTTATTTTTTATATATCTCTAATAAAGTAGCAAATATTTATCTTGTGAGTGTTCCAAATATTGTGAAAGATATATGAAAATAATTTAAACGAACAACTCATAAACCAGAAAATTGAAAACTATTTTATATTTTTTTTAATTTTTAAAACATGCATTGATGTGGGGGACAACTAGGGGATGGTTGGGGGATGGCTCAAGCATCCCCTAGCTGTCCCCATGATGGTCAATCATCCCCCTTTCCCCGTTGACCATTTCCTTGTTTCTGGGACATTTTCCAACTTTTGAAAAAAAAGGGGACACCAGGGGACCGTCCCCTAGCAATCCCGCTGTACTCAGGATGTCTTGGGGATAAGGACAGGCCATTTTAGGGGGGACACATCCCCAGGTTTCCCTACCATACACCTAAAAATAGGCCTCCAAGTCCTCATGGAGAATCTCATACGTCACCAAAATGGTTAGTTGATCTTGAATAGTAAGTAACTCCTCTTATAAACCTTAGATCCACCTACTACATCATTAGCATCATAAATTATGGCATAATGGTCAAATTGATCAATATCTTAATCCTAGATGCCCCATTAGAAGATTTGAACAAATCTAAATTATAAGATCTAATTATAGAAGATCATCTTAGATCTTATCATGCATCCTAGTTTTTACTTGATTTTTAATAGCTCCCTAAAAGTAAATACTGGCTTAAACTCCATCACAAATACATATGAGATCATAAATTGTTAATAAATAATTTTCCTATAATATAGAGTATCAAAGTTTACCCTCTCCATGTTCCTTAGAGATATAATAGTTATTTATCAATAATGTTAAATAAAAATATTAAACTTTTCTAGGGGTTTGTAAGGTAAATGACACCTAAATCCAACATATTTCTATCAAAATGTCTAATTTTTTTATAACTTTCTTGTTGAAAGATATATTTCTTTCTATTTTAGTCAATGCTATGGTGGTGATCTCAGTATTCAAATGTTAGCCACATGGTAAACATTATATTTTTTTGAATTTTTCTTCTATCAGTTAATTAATCACATGCCTAAATCATAATTGAAAACATGAAGTGGTTTTCATGAGCGAAATAGTAAAAAGGAGTAGGGGTGAAAACTCAAGATTCAACACCTACTATGGAACAAACAACTTAGTTAAAACAACATTTGTTATTTTTTAATGTAATTATTGTGTAGATTGTTGGGCCCTTGCATGTATTATATAGATTTGACCTTACTAATGTGGTTAGAGCTAGTAAAAATCCCCTTCTAAATAATGATCTACTTCTATTTTAAGTAACAATAAACTTCGATTATAACCAATGATCCACTTTATTTTGGGTTGCATTATTCTTAACTTTAAACATGGATTGTAAGTTTACATCATATCATCTCATTCACTTGAACCTTGCTTTTGAAAGGGAATTAAATAGAATTGTTAAAAAGGCTTTAGACACTTTCAAGCAAACGTAAGTGGTAGTAGCTGTAAAGAAATATTTTATAACCTTTGCAACTTATTTTCCATTCATGTTCTAAAATAGGATATTTGGATTGGTCATTTGGAATAGAATATTGGCATCAATCAAAGTGAAAAGGAAAGGGGATTTTTTTTTAGATGTTATAGTAGCAACTATGTTGATAGGCACATATAAAAAATGTGGAAGCAACAACAAGGCATGTGAAATGACTAATATAATGAATCAAAGAGATTTTATCTCATGGAATCTTGTGACTATACAATATCCACAAAATAGATTTGGATAAGGCTTTAGAAAATTTTGAGCAACCCTAATTGAAGGCATAAAAAAAAACTCCGCAACCTTTTCAAGCATCACCCCTACATATTCTTTTTGCTTGCTTCCTTGTACAATATAGAAAAGAATGAATAGTTATTCTTATTATTTGAAGAATATGTATTTTTTATTTTTATTGTTGCACTATTTTTCTTGTTTTAAGCAATATGATTTAATTATGTATTTTCAAAGAGTGATTTTGTAACATCATAAAAACATTAATTATTAAATGACTAAACATTATAACCTAAATATGAGATAAAATTTAGAGATATTTTTTAAAAACATGGATATGAAAAATCCACTTTAAGGAAAAGAAAGCAATGTCAATATCTATGTAATCCATTTGTTTTCGTAAAAAAATAAATTTGATAGTATTTTTAGTAATTAAAAAAAAGATCTTGATGAATATTCTCTACAAGATTTATTTAGGTTTTAAGACTAAAGATTACACCATTTTCATCATATACATTTATTAAGACATCTTCTTGAAATAAGAACAATACTAAACATGAAACAAAAATAAAAATATGCATATTATAATTATGAACTATAAAAATATTTTAAATTATATCCATTTAACAAGACATCTTAAAATAAAGCTAAACTAAATATAAAATAACATGAAAATATGAATATCACCATTACAAATATAAAAATATTTTTAATTTACATCTAAGACTTTGAATTTTAGTATATGATAATATTTGTGCATATATTATTACTCTAGATGTTTGTGTTTAATAGGTTGATCATATTACTAATCTTTACCATCTTTTTCATAATTTCTAATGCAAAATTGAATGGCTCTTGATCTAAGGGCCTATGAAAGTAGTTTTTTATAAAGAGATCATACATTTATGTAACCTTTCTTAAGCATTCTTTGTTATTGCGGAAACATCCCATTAGTTATTCTAGCAATGTTGATTATTCATCCTTTGGATTTTCCACTTGGACTGTAATTTTATTCACTATTGATTTAAAAAGAAACAAAGGAACATAATTTAGAACTATCCAGTTTGTTAGAAAATCATATAAATGCTCTAATAAATCCACACTTAGAGAGACTATCCACAAATCTTCTGCAACTGAAGAAATACAACTGATGGAGAACAAACTAGGAAATAACCATGGTTGAATCCTACTTGGACTAATATCTGAAAGATGGTTATGTTTGCTCTTTGTAATACAATATTCATTGTGTTATAATAATATAATGATTTCATTTCCAAATTTTAAAAAAGTATAAGCTAAAAGATCTTGGAGGTTGAACGACACAAAATGACATTAGGGACCTTTAACACCCAATATTTTCCCTTCACATTGATACTGTTTCCCTTTAAAAAAGAAACCTTGTTGTTGCAACCAATCCAATAAAATAGAGCACAACCCAACCTCCCCAACCCTAGCTGCCAGTAATAACAAAGAAGATGGAGAAGGGACGAGGGATAAACCCATCAACACAGTCCGCAATGCACATACATCCAACAACATTGTGGTGAGCACCTCCAAATTTCCAATTCCCACTGTGCACCAAAAATAACATTCCTAGCCCCTAAAGAATGAGTCATAACCTCATATCTTATAATATAAAGAAGAGAAATTGTCATTTTTCAAGATAGATGTTTGTTTGATTTCAAATGTTGCGATTTAAGTGGAAATGCACAAGAAGTGGTAAATTTGAAATTTAAACTTAACCCTTAACCCTCATAGTGACTGCCACTGTGGAGAGTCAGATCAACACAACAGGAAATAGAAAGGGAAATAAAAAGTTGAGTGGGCCCCCACGAGCACACTATAGGCGGTCAATGCTTAGAGTGTGTTGGTTAATCCCAGCTGAAAATAGAGGGGTGAAGATGAATGAAAGACTTGAGTTCAGTTAGAATATTTTAAAAAAAAAAATGTTTTTGAGAGAAATTAGAATTATGGAGAATGATTTTCTTTTTGAAAAAGAAAATTTCATATATAAGTGGAGGGGAAATTAAATAATTAAATTATTTAACTAGCAATTGCATAGTTTGATGTACAATAGGTTACGTGGAATTATTTTATGATAATAGTGGAATTGTTCTCGAAGATTGGTTGAAATAACAAAATGTTTTAGACAAAGTAGAAGTTTGAAATTGTATTAATTATGTTGTGTGTCATAAATTAGATTATAGTTTGACAATTAAATGTCTAAAAGATTTGTAACTTTGTAAAAGAGACAAGAAATAAAGTAAAACTAAATGATTAAATAAATGAAAGAGAACTTTAATCAATTTTGTATTAAAATGTACATATGTGCAAACATACAATTTGGATATATATAGAATGATGAAAATATAGTTTTCTTGGGATGAGAATTTGTAATTAAAAAAGCATGTAATTGAACACAGTAGTACACATTTAAATATTTTTTTCTTGAAACATTAGCACACAACTGCGAATAATGTCGATATTATAGTAGAATAACAGAAAGAAACACTGAAGACGAGATGAGAATTAATCTGAGACTTGAGAATTAATAATTTTTTGTATATGTTCACCAATGGGAACATAGTGTAAGTGGAAAATGAGTGGAGCTTGCAATAAGTGAAATCAAAGCTATAATTTACATTTCCATAAAATAAACCACTTTATTTTAAATATGTTATCTTTGCAAACTAGAATGGTAAAGTAAAGGTGAGATACACAGGGGGGCATACCTATAGTTATGGGTAAACCCACAATAGTGGGTTACAATTTTTCACACAAAGAAAAATTAGAAATGCCCATCAAAAAAATTAAAATGGCTTACTCTTTCTAATGAAGGGGGTTCAAATTAACACCCCACCTTCTAATGAACCCCCCCTTCAAATGAACCCCCTCCCCCTTCTAATGAACTCTTTTTCAATTCCTTCCTCCAATTCATTTCAAAATTTAGGCATTTTTTTTACTATCAAAGCCAAATAAGGAGGTGCAAATGGAGTCAAATTGATAAACCAATTTGGAGGAATGTAGTGCTTGAAACGTGCTTTCTAACAACTATAAATTTAATATAGTATGTTTTTATTTTTAATTTTATTTTTTAGCTTTACTGAACATAGGCTTTTCACTGAACATCAAGTTCGATGAAAAATAATTGTAGAAAAATAGTAAATTTGAGGAAAAAATTTTGAAAAATATATACGCACTAGATATTGATGTTCTCATTCCAACAAAAAAAGAAAAAATAAATTTCAATATGTACCAAAAAAGTTATCTAAGCTGAAGTGCACCTATGTCTAAATTATAATTGGTTCGACTTCAAAACTTAATTGAAAGAAAAATATTCAATTAAATGTTGTGAAACAAAATGAAAACACTAGATACTAGTGTTACCAAACTAAATTCAAAAGAATCAGAATTTTATCCTTTGTATAAAAAAAGTTATGCGAGCCAAAGTACGCACCACCTTTTAAAAATGTTGTTTACTATTAAAAACTAGTTACCAAAGGAGAACCAAAAAAATTACAATTTAATTTTAGTTTTAAAAAAAATACATTTAAAATCTACATAAAAAATCTCACAAATCACTAGTTTGCATCATTTTCAAATTCCTAATAGTTTACCTACTATAGGTGTCAAAAAGTGAAGTTTTTTCTAAAAAATTTTATTTCAATGTCAAATTTGGCCAAGAAGTGTAACCCATTATTGCGGGATGACCCTGTAATGTTCTTTAAGTGTTTGAAGAGTTTGAATGTGATAATGTGTTCAAACGATCCTCCTTTTTTTGGCGAGCAACATATGGGCTTTGTTGCATGTGTGCATATCTTTGGAATGTGAAGGAAGGTCATATGCATTGACACATGGAAGTGCACAAACTCTTGAAATTGTTGTGAATTTCAACCCTTTACGGTCAATGTTCCCAATGTCAATTTTTTTTGTTTCAAGTGTAAGGCCTTGTGACTTGTGAATTGTCAAGGCCTATGCCATTTTTAGTGGAGTTTGACAATGGCGACCATGGCTAAGTGGGGTTACAGAGACATTTTTGGGTTGGTAAGATCCCAAGCTAGTCCAATGTAATGTTTGAAATGAACAACAACAAATAAGGGAAGTTGAGGTGGTTTTTCACCATCAATGTATACAATTACCTTGACTTCACCAAGTGCACCATTCAAGAGTCCTATTTCCACCCATAAATCTGAGCACAACATAACCTCTTGGCCAATAGACAAGAGTAACTTAGCTTGAAGTTGTTATTCATCAGGATTTGAGTATGTTGACCCCCTAAGTTTCTCTACAATGGATAGTGTAACATGTGTTGACAAAGACAACAACACACATTTATTATGTAGTAATACCAATTCATTTGTTGCAAATAGATGTATGACAGTTGAGAAAATTGAGTTTTCTACAGAGGTGAGTGAGGAACTTGAATGTGACATTAGAACTTTCCAATCTTCCACTATAGGCTCTGCATTTCATAGATTTGAGAGAAGTTCACGAAAATCAATCTAGGATCTTACTAATTTGTCAAAATATTTTGGTTAGTGTTATAACTATTGTGAAGTTGTGTCATAGTGTTCCACCATAGGAAGTAGAATCATACATGGGGATATCTTTAACTGGTGGTAGTTGGCCTAGTTCACAAAAGATAATGATTGACTATCCTCCAAATGGAGGGTGGTTGTGGATGGGGAAGGCCTCACGAAGTCACATGTGTCAACTCATTCAAGCAAATTTGGCCTGATGAAGCTCATTTTATCTAACAGATTGTATCAAATGAAGTACATGCTTTCTTGGAAGGTTGCAAGTGTTTATCCTTGCAGGGGAGTCATTTATTTTATTGGTATTCGAAGGGAAAAGTGAATTTTTGATGCTTGAATGTTGAATGAAGCAACACTAGTAGGGGAAAGATGTAGTAATGTCGATTGGTGAATTGGAGCTGAATTCATGAGTACAGACCTAATTTTTTTTATGAGGTGTAACTTTTTGGTTCCTACTTAAATAATTAATCTTAGTGATGTTTGGAAGGGAAGAGTAGTTAGATGAGACAAAATAATATCAAATGCATGTTGTTGTTGAGTAGAGAAGGTAGTATAGTTGTGTTTATTGAGAACATGGTGCACTTGAAATGTTGGGCGATTAAAGTCTACGAAAGTAGTAGCAACATTTATTTATAGTGGGCTGAAGTGGGTATCTTTCCATTCGTGGTTCAGGTCAATACATTGACCAGGCATGTCTAGTGCATCTAGATGAATGGGAAGGTTTGGGTGTAGACCTGATAGTACTTTCCATTCATTAGGGTTATCTTCTTGTATTAGATAGTTAGTGTTGGACAGTTGTCTTCATCAAGTTCTTTGACTAGTTTTGATGGCATGTGATGGGCATGCCATGGCTGGTAAGTACAAGAAAACTTGTCCCATTGTGTTATTATTTGGTCTTTTGAGGAACCAAAATCATTGTCAATGTTACGAAATGGGTGGTATAGTACTAGTTCACTCCAACAAAACTCATGGAAGCTTTTGCCATCTTTTACAGGTACAATTGTGAACCATAGGGAGACTAAAAAAATTGCTTATGTAGTGCACTCCTTCTATTGATTGTTCTTGTGAGATGCTTTAAAAGTCCATTTTTAGTCACTTCAATGAGAGGCATTGTCTCTAGATGTATGGTTCATGCCATGTAAGCATCTATATAGGTAGGTGATGTCATTAATGTGGGCAAGATTATAACACACTAAAATTTTTGTTGATTAACATTTAAAGGAACAAATGTCCTACTAGATATGGATAGGGGTAGCTTTAGTAAAAGGTGGCAACTCTCTTGGGCACTAATGTCACAATCAACAAGGGTGTCAGTAAGAATTTTTTTAAAAGCTATAGGGGCAGGCATTTCATATTCAAAAGTGGTTGAAATGTGAGATAGCATGGCATGATATGTTTCAAGTTTGTGTTAAGTTTTTGTTGCATATTTCACAATATATTTGAGAACAATATCAATTGAGAGAACGAGATGGAAATATACATTAACCCTCCATATAGAAATGATAGATGGGTTGTAAAGCTTCAAGCAGTCATACTCATCATTACGTGTTAGGGTGTGCTTAGGCTTCCCATTCTCATTATTTGAAAGAATTGAACTATCTTGCATGGTCCAAGGGGCTTTGTAATGGTATACAATAGATGTCCCTCTCCTCCTAAGGAAATTTAGTAGAATATATTATGTGTGGCATTCAACATGATTAACCAATTCAATATAGTCGATTGAAGGGTTGGAAGACATGATCATTGTTGTATCCATCAAATAAGGATCGTCAAGAATAGATCAATGGAATGTTTGGTTTCTTAGTTGAAGGCTTTGTGGGTTCCATGCAAAGACATATCTATCAATATAACAAAGTTCATTTTGTACTAATTATAGGTTATCCCATTCTAACCTACCAATGTCAGGGGCTTGGTGGAGCCATAGGAAACCATGGATGTGTGTAGAGCCTTTGTGTTTCCATTCATACCTACAAAATGTTTTTTAGAAAAAAACTAAAGTAATATAGTAATGTAATATAATGAGAAAATAAGGGAGTTACCTATACGAATATTCTTTTGTGTCAAGTAGTTTCTCTAAGACCTCTTCACAAAATGCAGTAAACCTACAGTGCATGTATAGTATGATGAGGTGTGGATTATGAATAATATTTTGTATCCTCTATCTAGAATCCATAAAAGGATTTGCAGGTGACTTGGTCGGCATAACATGGCATGCAAGTCTAGTCATTTTGTATCTGTTGCAAGGGTGAAGAAAAGTGTTGGGCATCCAATTTGAATGACTATGTCTCAAAGCTCCCCTTGATGTTGGGTCCAAAATGGAAAAGTAACTAAAATTGAAAAGCTAAATTGCATAATTTGATCTGTAAGTTTGTCATCTGGAAAGTTCTTCAATCTTTGGTGAAGTTCAAAGATTGTTGAGGGTAGGTAACCATCTAGATGCTTATTGACAAATATAGATGAAGTAGCTTTGCTACAGTGATGCATTAGAATGTTCAATATGAAGTACCTAAAGCACATGGGTGTTGGCCAAACCTATTATCATGGTACCTTAGAAGATGGAGAGCATACTCATGTAGCTTAATTTATTTGATACATTGTTGTTTGAATGTGGCCTTTCCTTTTGGAAACAAAGTGGGGAATGCCATCACAAAGAATCCTTTAGTGGTGTATTCATGTATAGGAGATGGAGAAATGGGTGGCCATTCAACAATAGGTGTTGGTCGTCCTTTACCTAGTTGTAGCAAATAGTGAACTTCTTCAACCTTTGTACATGCATGTGGGAGATTTTCCACAAATGAAGTTGTGGTCGGCATGTTTTCTTCTAAGGGGTCATATTCTATATCACTTGTTTCCATTAAGCTTGTATTTGTGGGATCAAGATTTGTAGTTGTATAAAAAAGGTCAGAGATGTCAATGGAGGATTGGGGTAAAATAGACAATGTGAACACATCTATTTGCACATCTTTGTAGTATGGGTCATTGCACATCTTGTATTATAGTGCCTCATTGACTCATCCTCTACTAACATAGAAGTTATATGGTTGTTGCTCAATGTTTTTCCTATTAACTATTAGTATATCCAACTCATTAATATGTCTTGGCAAGTAGGTTGCAATTGTAGATATATCTTGAGGAAAAAAAATAGTGTGGCCATTGTATTTTAGTTGCCCACCTCTTGCACAAGTAACTTGAAGGATTGGGCTAACCCTTGCTATCAACATCTCCTCAACTTGGGATAGAATTTTTAAACATATAGTTTGCTCACCAAGGTCCATGATGTTCTAGTTTGAAAAGCGATGGTTTTTTTTTTCAAATGTACACATTTAACAAGTAGTGATTCCATTTGACTGTCTAGTTTTGATTCCTGGATGTCTCTGCATGCAAACCATGCATGTCAAAAAATTTCAAAGGCTATCTAACTTTGCAGGAAGGTATTTCTAGCAGTGAAAAATACATGAGATGAAGGTGGAGAAGGGTACAATTGAAAAAATGGGTTTGATTGAAGTATATTTGGCATTTGAGGTGTATTATTAGGAGAAGAGAGTGTCAATGCGCGGGGCTTCATGTATGAAGGTTGTTTTGGATGCAGCCAATGCGCATTTCTTATAGATATCATCCAACCAACATCCACCGATCGCCGACGAAACAAATTACGGAAAAACGCGGTAAACCATTCAACCCGATGTACAATAAAGATAGCGATGCTTTTGACTTCATTGCCTGATTTTCACTATAAGCACATCGCGATGGAACTGGAGACGTGGAACATCTGTATTGAGGCGGAGAAAATAATGACAAATGGAAGGTAAGAAGGAGACATTGTCTAACTTGCTCAGCTGCCGAGAAGGTGGAATTTTAATTAGTTGTAGGTTTGGGGCGCAACCAGCCAGTTTTACTTTCTTGGTTAGGAAACATTTTAACAGAATAGACTGAGGAAATTCCTTCTATGGCCCATGGGTCTTGCTACAAATAGGCGGCAAAATGGAAAACCGGCAAAGTCACTAACCGATTCAACCTCAACTTGTTGCTGTGGTACGACTTTATTGAACTTTGTTTGGCTCCCGGTCGCCGAACTGCAGAGACGGTTGAAACCTTGCGTGGTGATGAAGTATTTCACTCTTGAGAGGAGATATAGTGTGTATTATTATTACCATTTTAATTTCCTCAATCACCTCAGAAATCATAACAATATTTCAATTTCATTTTTCCTTTTGCACTCTCTCAAAAGTACTTTGCTTGATGTGGTTGAAGCTATGAATTTGGAGAGGAATTACACCATTCTTCACCAAGGGCTTATGTTCAGACTCTACCATTTCCACCTAGCCCTTTCTCCCCCTCGACCCATTACTGTTGAACAAGCCCTAGTTTCTTCTGCTCCTCTGTCTACTAGCATTATGGATACCCCTGGCCCCAACAAGAAAAAGTGTATCAAAAACCCCATTGTGAAAGCCCCTCTCTAAGACACATCCCCTAATAAGGGGTCTATTACTAAGAAAAAGGATAAGAAACATATTGCTCCTACCCCCAAAACTAAATTGAAAGCCTCAAAGAAAACCAAATTCAGGTAGCAACAAATTGACTCCGACATTGAAATTATTGAGGAGACTAGTAGCCCTCTAAGGTTGACTAGATTGGTTACTAAATAGGAAAAAGAGAAGAATTTTAAGGAGGCCTCAAATTATGATAATGGTGATGAGAGTGAGAGAAAGAGTAAAGAGGAAAAGGATATGGAGGAGGAAACCCATTCGACTTCCGCTAGTAGCTCCTCCCATGTTTTTGAAAGTTTGAAAAAGGGTTCTTTGGGTCTTGCCAGTGTTAGGGTCAAGGAGGTCAATACTAGGGCCTCCAACATCGCTAATGGTAAGGCCCCCATGGAGGAAGCTTGCAGAAAACAAGACATTTTTTGGGAGGAGGTTGATAATCTTAAAAGCAAAGTGGATATTTTAGAGAAAAGGCTGAAAGATGTCACCCGTTTCACGTTGAAGATCATGCACAGGTCCACCACCACTCTGTGTCTACTACAGAAGTTAAGTCCACCGACAATACAGAGAAGGAAGCTATCAGCAAGGAACTCCTTGTTCCTCACTGAGGATTGGGCTACCATAACTTTAATCAAGCCATGCAGTGGAAAGAAGGATTGGTGGTTTGGTTTTTTGGTTGCACCTGGCCTCAATGGCCATCATTTCTTTTTGTTTCTACTAAAATTATTGATACTATTTTTTATATTTTCTTATGACTAGTATGACCCCTAGGGGTCCATGGTTAAGATTGTTTTAAATCATGTTTTCATGATGGACATTAGTATTAGTATTAGTATTTTAATTTGGATGTGGTTTTTGATATGGAATGTGTAGGGTGTTGGTTAGGTTTTTAGACCTTGTTGCTAATGTGTTGTTAATGTTTTTCTACTAATGATGGCCCGTGGAGCCTTGTACTAAAGGGACAACGCCCTAGTTTTGCTACTTTTTATCTCAAAAACAATATAAATTTAAATAATATAATATATTCATTTATTATATAATATAATAATATAATGTATTAATATATATTAATGTATATAATATAAATTTAAATGATATGTATTATATAATATGTATTTATAGGACTTAAAAGTGGAAGTAAAATATTGGGGTTGGAAGGTGAGGAAATTAAATTTACGGACTTTGACAGTTGTAGGATTGCATGGGCCCTTTACCGTTGGATGCAGCATGCCAGATGCACATGGCTTCCTCCATGCCTTTTGTAGGTTGGATAGCCATTGTCGTGTTAGGCAATTTTTACATGTCTACAGGTACCAATGCATTGCTTTAGTAGATGAAACAAGCTCATTTTACTCTTCCAACTCCTAAAACTTGTAGCAATTGGGTATGGATCCTTCTTCATCTATTCTCAACTACCAAGCATAAGTTTTGAGGTTCTATAGACCATGTTGGTTTAAAAGGATGTTAAATTCATTTATATGATTTCCCTTATCCTATGTAGCACATGAATTATGTATATATAATAATATGTTGAGGAAACCGAGTATTACATGGCTAAATAAAAAAATTATAGATGAGAATCAAAACATCATAGTTTTCCCATAACATGCTCTTCTTAGTTTTCTCATAAAATAAGGTCTAGCAAAGTATCTAAGCTATCAAGAAAAACATAACAAAACAAAGGGGTGTCACATATATAGCAGTTTCATTTGTAGGGTACAAAGAAGCGCCCTTAATTTCAATTCTATCCCTAAAATTATGTTTTGAGTACCCCCTCCACATACACTAGTCCAATTAAAATACATCCATGTTTTCACCAAACATCTTGTGTACCTATTTATTTGGTTGCATTTTTTAATCCTCATATTATTTCTACTCCTCATAGTTTGGATAGAAAATTGCATGTCCACCGTTCATCCAATTCTTGGAGCATTTAAAAGATTACAATACTGACTGTGCTTACCTCAATAAAGATTTTACTCAAACTATCATGTCCCCTTTCAACCCCAGCCCTAATTTGAATTATGGAGGGAAAATTAGTGTTTTTTAACACTACAATAAATGAAATAAATATTTATAATAATATAATAATTTAATACTCCTGGTCAACCTCCTCTTGTGGCAATTAATGATAATATTATAATAAATTATAAATTTGATAATAAAGGATAAATTTTGGCCGACCTCTTTGGTGGGCAATTTGTTGGCTGGTATTTCTATTCATTTGTTGAATTGATTTTAGCATCAAGAAGAATTGAACATTGTCTAGGGAGCCTGTTTGGGACAAAACCCCCAGTAGCTTGGTGTCAGGGTAAGGGACGACACCCCCTTCCTTGCGACTGTATTCTCTCCTACCATCCGCATAGCAGCTCCACCTAATATCTATTTGTTACTATAGATTTGAGCAGGTGTCCTGGTGAGAGGGAAAGAAGCGTTATATTGGCAGAGCTTCCAGCTCTTGCCATTACTTTCAAGCTTCACCATTTGTAGGCGAAGGACATTTTGAGATCTAGCAAAGTTACTCTTCCTCAATCTATGCAGCCACCGATCTTAGTCTATGGGAAGCTATTCACTTAGATCGACATCTAGGATACACAATAATAGAAAGGCGACCACTTGTTCCAAAAGCTCTAGTCTACAATCCATCGCTATAGGTGCCCGAACCCCCAAACCTATTGATGGTTATTTGTACATCTTGTTTACTGGTTCACTGAGATGTATGGTGTGAATAATGATATCATCTTGTTGCCAGTCCCTGCTACATCCTAATATTGAATCAACATTATTAGTTATCTGTAGATTTGAGACTACCAATCTATGTTTGTGGTGCTTGATTATCTCAAAATTACTAGATGTTATTGTTGTTTGTGAGATGTGCGATTTGACTACTATTGCATTATCATTGTGCACATTCAAATTCAGTTGATTATTATAGTTCAGAATAGCTTGTATTCAATTATCACTTTATGGTTTAAGATTGATCCAGTGTTATTTCTACAACATTAGAATATATGTTTTGGAGTTTAATCAGATCTAGAAAATTCACCATAATTGTGCAAAAATAGTGTACTATCATTTTCAATTTACTGGGTTTTGTGAGATCAAACTAGGCATCTTACACAAACTACATTATTTTATCTAAAAAATGGAAATTTAACTCAAAACTTCCTTAATAAAAGATCCTGAAATTTATTTTTTAAGGTTTCGTTGGTGCGGTGTTTATAATCTATCTTCACTACTTCATCTTTAGGGACTTGGATAATCAAAGGTGTGAATGCAATCAACTCAAAGTAATCAATTATATTAATAATATGAGTGGGGATCCAACAAGGATACAAATGAACCAAGAACCTCAAAAAACCTTGAAAGGTTATTGTTCCTAGTTTTGTTGACTGTTATCCTCGCCCATTTACATAATTATCATAAAATTTAAGTTTTCATCAGTTGGTAAATATGAGAAGTTTTTGTTTGTCAAGGGACTTGTAGGAGCTCCCTCATGTGGGTTGTAATTTATGGCAAGGTTTCAATTTTTTACCAAGTTGAAAGCTAAGAAAATATTTCCACGTGACCTAATCTTAAGGAAAAAACTTTTCCTTATTCCCTCACATAGACCAAGGGAAATAATAAGTATTTCTTTGTCTATTAGACTTATTTGAATATGGAGTTTGTAGTTGGTGAGCTAAGAGATCATAATGACCTTGAAAGAATAATTTAGAGCTAAAAAATGTATATTTCTGTATACAAAGACATCCAATACCTATTTCTAGGGTATGAAACTGATAAATATATTTAATTGTTTAGGAATTTGAACCAAAACTAGTCTTCGAGTTTTGAAAACTAGGCTATTTTCTACAATGGGGCTTGCATTATTAATATGAACTAGGAGTGGGACTGTACAAAATTCTCTTAGTTGTTTTGTATGCTATGGGTTTAAGTAGGGTTTGGCCTAATAGGCAGTGCTTGCCAAGTAGTTAAAACATCAAATCAAAGCAAGGGAGGCAATTTTGATTTTTATGCCAAAAGGATTGAACACTTATGCCTCAACTATGGAGGGATAACTTCAATCTTCCTTAGGGATTGTTTATACAATACAAGTAAATCCTATGGACATTTCTTCACTGCATTGAGCAGGGAGAAAATTTTGATTTTGATGCCATGATTATTTAACACATAGGCCCCAACCATGGAGGGACAACTTCAGGTGTTCCTTAGAGCTTGTTTATACAAAGCAACTAGGTAAAGTTAATGGAAATTTCTATACTGCATCGAGTTAATTAATGCGTATGAACAAAATGTTCATGCCAAATTTGGAGTGTGCTTGACAATGGGAAACATTCTCCATAGCACCAACAAATAAAGCTATATATATTCAACCATAGAAGCTAGAGCATAAAACCCAATTCAATCTTTCAAGAAGCAAAAAACATTTGTTAATGGGTATATTTAACAAGTTTTACATATTATCACACATGAAAAGTTACAAATGTTTTTAGATAAGATAAAACATAGCAAGTATGTAGAAGATTTAAGGGATTATGATACATGCAATAGATATCTTTGAGATTGATCCTTACACACTATTCCCAAGCTCATTTTTTGGCATATACAAAGGTCATTGTGATTTGTAATAACTTTCAAATAAAAGTTACCTAGAAGATTCCAGTCATCCCAGATCGGCTCAATAATCATAAAAGTTGAAAGCTTAATAAATATAAAATTTGTAGACATAAATAAAATATTACTGGTTTCTTCAACAATTTTGATTTAAATCTACACTGGAAAATTCTTATTATATTAACAACAAACTTTACAAAAGAAACAAACAAGTTTACCAATGTTTTCAGTTCTATGTAACTGGTTATCTATAAGATTGAAGTTTCCTTTGTACTAAAATGCTATGCAATTTAACAAAACCATCAACAGAAGAACAAGGCATCACTGAGAAGAGTAAAATTTTGACAGAAATATCCTCAAGTCTAAAGTACCAAACAAAAAAATGTAGGAAAAAGAAGTAACATGTACAAGATTACATAGAGTGCAGCATGAACTCCTCTAATGTAGGCAACTTGTAGCTTATTGGCTGCATGGAAGTAGTCCACTCTATATGCTTATAGACTCATGAACCCATTTCCTGCATTCATTGATGGATTCAATTTTTTAGCAACATTAATCAACTATTGCAAAATATAAAAGGGTTGAAGGGAATCAAAAGTAGCTTAAAAAAATCAAATGATTACTTGAGTCCTTGTCAAGTGAGATTGTTATCTCAGATTGGTCTTGTGACACTACTTTATGTGCATGGCCCCAAGATTTTTGAACCCCTAGCAGGAATGTTAGTCATATTTCACCAATTTTTTTAAAAAATCAAGCTCTATTTGATCAAGAAAGGTGAGAGGTGTGGAAAATAGGATGTGGACAATTAGAGTAGGGGTTGCATAAATCCTCTAGGTAGAAAAGGGGAAATAGGAGATATGGAGAATAACTCCTTAGGTAGAGAAAGTTTGTTTTCTTGGAAAGGAGGAAAGGCAAAGGATAAAGAGATCCTCCATAGGTTTATTTTTGAATCATATAATCTAAGGGCTCATATGAGCATGTTGTAAGCTTGCTTCAGGTAGATTTTATAGTTTTAATGCAAGTTATGTTGTTTTTGCTTCCATTTGGTGTGTGCATGTGTTAATGAGTGGGAGGCTGTTAGGTTTAGGTTGTCTCTCATTGGACCCCCTTGCCTAGTTTGCATCAAGTGGTGCCAAAGCAAGACCTTCCTTGTAGAGATTATGTCTTAAGAGGCTCCAGTGCATTTGTTGTAGGTGTATAAAGTCCCACAATTGTAGGTGATTTTGAGAGGAAATGGCGCTAGAGAGAGTATGTCTTGTAAGGGAGTGTGTTTGACTATTCTCCAACAAAAGAGTATTGGATAGAAGGTGTAGGAACATCCTCCACTGAGTAGATAGTGGGTAGAGGAGGTTTTGAGAGTCTACACCTTCTAGTAAAAGTTTGGGTAGAGGCCATGCACAATTTAGAAGGGAAAAATAGTTGCAAGGAAAACTACTTGTGTTCAAAGTGTGTGAAGATGTCTTTTAGGAGGATTGAGAAAATGTTAAAAAGGCCTATAAAATGTATTCACGGAGCGGTGAGAAAGGGCTTATATAGAGAGGTCTCTTGAGATGTTGGAAACATTGAGTGTAATGATAGATGCTCTTGAGGAGTGGAATGTTGGAATTAGTAAGAGAACAAAATAGAAAAAGGTGTTTATGAAGATATGGAAATGTGAGTTGTTGATCCAATTGAAGCAAAAGGTCATCTCTTACATTTTGAAGAGTTAAGTGTGATAGAAAAGGATGTGTGCAAATCGTGGAAGAAGAGATCTTCATTATAGAGGATAAGGATAAAAAATTTATTAGAGATGAGTCAAAGGAAGTATGTCCTTTGTAAGCAAAGAAGGTATTGGTGGATGTGGTACATATGAGTACACCAGAACAAGCAACTTTCTTTATCATCTTTCCCATTTGTTGTCCAAATTGTTTCACAAGTTTTACAGTGCCTAATGGGATCCTCTAATCCATTGCTTGTAAACTCAGGAAACTTTTGCTTTTCTCCACTAGGGCTTACCATGATTTTATTCTGATGCAAACCTAGCACCTGAAACTTTCTTGTTAGGGAGTTTTGATTTGGGCATTATGGTGCTTCTCTTGCACTCTCGGCCATGTAGGAATCTTCAATTCTTACCTCAATTTTAGCCTTCTGTGCACTTTTTTCACATTCAAATTTTCTTTTATACACCCTTGACTCAACATCTTGTCCTTCTATTTACAACCTTTTAATTCCCTAAAGGTTACACTCATATAATTTTGTGAAGGAATGTGACTTCATCTCCCAAATTCCCTCATTTAAAGAAGGTTGTGTTGAATTTTCAACTTGACTACATTCTTGGGAAGGGATTTGACTTGGGAATCATACAGTGGTATTTTCCTCGAGTGTTTATCATAATCTTCTCCTTCGTTCCCTTTGCTTGAAAATCTTTAAATATCGCTTGATCTCTTGGTTTGGACCACCTTACGACCTCTTCTCATGTTTATTGGGATCTAAGGGCATTAATCTCTCAAATTTGACCCAGTTTCTTTTAAGGAAATGGTGCCAAATTTTTACTTCTTTATTTGATAAAATGATTACATGAATTAATAATAGAGATGACAATGCATACTAGATACAAGAGTAAAGTATATCTTTGTCTGCACATGAATTTATTACAGAAGAAGACTAGATATGGTTAACCAAGGATCAACGTCAATCCCACTAGATCATACCCATTTCCTTGATGATTCAAAATTTATTTGAAGGACTTGATGATTTCCAAGAGGAACACAACTATTGACCAACCAACACTTGTAACTACTTGAAGTTGACAAACAATTACAACATAGTCAGACAACCCATTTTATCAAAACATAATAATAGTCATTGTACACTAACTACAATAGCTAGATATGCATATACTACACACCAATAGAGATGTATACATACTTATACTTACACCTACATGCATACATTATAAATGCATCACTTCAACTATTGTCATGTATTTTGAGCTTTATAAACTAAGTTACTGGTCTAGGTACTAGTTCAAGTTTGGGTTCACGTGTTTAGTTTGCAGGTTCAATCAAAGCACATCATTAGCCCAATCAATCCATTCAAAACTTTTCTACAAAATGTGATTCCAAAACTTAAATGAGGGTCCCACTAGTGGATTGATTTAGGGTTCAAAGTAGTGTCTTTAATGTGAAGGTATTTTGAAAAAATGTCAAAATTCTTCACAAGTTCTCTTGAGTTTGTTTGGGATGAACCCACAAGCCAAATCCCAAACCCTTGTTGCACCCCTACTCACATTGACCAATATCCAAACCTAAATCAGATCACACTCGAATTAGCAAGATTATAGGGACAAATTGGTAACATAGTTTATAAACATCAACAAAAGTGTATGGATGACTTAGTGCACTTATACTACCTTGTATTGCATCCACTTAGGATGACTGAATTTTGTAAATTCAAAATTGTGGAGTTCTTTGTATATTGAAAATAGCTTCATTGTCAATCATTTTAACTATTTTAGGAAGGTTAAATTTCTGATATAGATTTTGCTACACATGGAAAAGGTCAAAGAAATAGCTTTATTTCAGATTTTGTTTTACAATAATTCTAATTGAGGACATTTAATTTTTCTACAAGTACAACAAGCACATTATAAGTAAAGGAGTTCTCTTTTTTGCAATTTTCTTTTTTACAAGTTTGACAAGTTAATGTTTTCAGCTTATCCATCTTAGAAGCAATAATAGCTGAAATCCATTTTCATAATGCAAGAGAGAAAATTGCAATCTTAGATGGTGATTGATAAGATGATTTTTCCAAAGGGAATTTTGTAGCCTCTTTTTTGATCCAACTTCTTGTTGGACTTTGTTCCACCTTAACTATAATTGATGTCACTAACTTAAATATGGGCCCACATGGTGACCTATTGGTGGCTTAATGTGGCTTGCATCTAGTAACTATTTGCTTGCTTGTAAAGGGTCTCATTATTTGTGTAATGTACCCAACCAAATTTTTTATATAAATTTTTAGATTTGAATATATAGCAAATACAACATAAAATATGCTGAAATGATCACCATCAAATTTGTATGACAATATTTGAAACACACAATGCTGATTTTTCATAAACTATGTCATGAAATTTACATAAATTTGAATATATGGAAAATATCCTCACTCAGATGCATGTGGATAATTTATATTTTTAAAATGAACAGAAAATTTTGGAAATAACCAAAAATGTACAACAATACATTTGAATATGAAAATATGAAACTATACTATGCTTGTTGTAGCTCCTTTTTCACAAATCTACAATTGCAAATATTGAAATATATTTTGAAAATCCAAACAAAACTTTGAACTGAGATTGCCCTAAAGAAAACATAGGGTTTTTGTCCTCTGATCTCCAAGAATCCAAGGGGTTTCATCCTCAAATCCTATAGTTAGATACAAATTTTTGTCTCAATTCCTCATAACTTATAAGTTTGTATCAAGTAATTAGGATTGTAGACTTCCATGAAGTACTATTGGAGAAGCATAAATTAGCTTGGATATAAGCTATGGTTTTGTCTATTTGAAAACTAATTTTGCTTGATATACTATGAAGAATATACCTGACATAGAATAAAATATACTCACTCTATTAATTATAGAATCAAACATGAGTATTGTTTGGACATGAAGATTTTAATGGTCTCAATTTTCTTGTACTTGATGTGCCATGGTGGTTCATGAGATGGAGTTGGTAGTTAGAAGGCATACAACTAGACACTTTTTTCTCATAGGATCTTATGCTAGGAATAACAACTAACAGGGAATAACGTCATCTATGACTTTATGGAACTTATATGCAATCTTTCTTGTTTTTCTCCAAAAGAAAAGACTTTTGGGAGCACATACAAACTATTTTAGACTCATTTTTTGTTTATTTTCTCTAAATTTTGGTCTATTTCGTATCTTTTTTATTTAATTTGTCATGTCTTATTGCTTTAAAAATTAATACTTGACCCTTTCACATAGGAATCTATGTCATTTTTTCTTACACTCAAAGAGACTTTTCCACAACTCTTTCCAATAAAGATGTGGAAAGTTTCTATCATGCAACATGGAAATTTATTGGCATCATGATTGTAGCAACTCCTTTGTTTTCTTTCCATGATTACGTGCAGTTAAGCTACATGTATTTAGTGTTGTAATTTTGGGAAACTAACAACATAATTTAAGGGATTTTTGAGGTGGGGAAAACCACCAACTACACATCTTCATCTTCTTGACTTCATCAATGGGGAAAATACAAAGAGCTATAATGAGTATAACATTACATTCTCTGTTGTGTCCTATTTTCCTAGTTCTACTATGGGAAGAAATTAAGAATTATAAGAAGTAGAGTAAAATCGACTATGAACAATTGACCACTTACTGCTACCTACTCATACATTCAACAATTGACTCCACTCCTTCCTCCAATTCCTTAGCCCATGGACCTTCTTATCCATTTTTGGTGACATCCCTTCAAATACCAAAGGATCCCAAACACCCAAAATGAGAAGATCTCTGACTTCTTGTCATTACTTTTTCTTTGTGCAGACCTATCAATTAAAACGAGGTGGAATTAATGCTTAGGGGACCAGTGGTTATGAAGCCACTCTGATGGTTGTGAAATAGTGTCTATGGTACTAAAATCATCACATTAGTAGGCCAACAATTACATAAGCATCACTA